>JAJOOS010003943.1:0-24631 GCA_029582725.1 Solanum chiquidenum
CTAGGCTATTACAGAAAGTTGGCATTTCATGGGCATCTCCCCAACCCCTGATGCAATCAAGTGGAAGCATAACAATGATGGAAAAACTTCAGTGAATAGAGTGGATAAAATGGAAGTGTTGAGGCAACCTAGAAGCATGACAGGCCCTTGGAAAAATGGGTGGAAATGTCTGGTACCAACCAAGATCAAATGCTTCACCTGGCTGGTTATCAGAAGAGCCTTACTCATGAAGCTTTACAGATGAGGGGTTTTCAAATTGAATCAAGATGTTTCCTATGAGGCTGCACAGACAAACAGTCATCTGTTCCTACATTGCAAAGTGACTTCACCGATATGGTCCTCTTTTTTAGTCTCACAGGCCTCCTAAGCTCCTAAGATCCTAGATCAGGAGGGGGGAAGCAAGACCCAAAAGAGATGATGGAGAGCAATTCTTTCATGCATATGGAGGATATTGTGGAGGGAAAAAAATGGGAGGGTTTTGAAGATAGTTTAATCCTACCCAGAAAATTAAGTGGAACTGTATTATGAACTTCTATTTTTGGTGAAAAGAAGCAAATGTAGAGGAAGTTAATCAGTTAGTAAGTCTTCTAAGGATTCTGTAACTAGCTTATGCCTTAGGCCACAATTGTTCATAATTTTTTGGAAGTCTATAGCATGTTCTTAATGCTGGGGAATACTATGTACCAGTTCTCAAATAATAGAACTTGTCTCACACAAGTTTTTGCAGAGAAGGGAGCCCAACTTATGCAGCAACTTCATGCAATGGAGATGCTGAAACAACAAATTACTAACTTCTCCATTGTTCTGCTACCTGGCAAATCTTTGGTTCGTTTCTAAATCTGTTTGAGGTACAATGGGTAATTACAAATTGTACGAAACAAGCTTTGGAGTGTAGGCAAGGAAAAAAATGAGAAAAGGAATGAAAGCAACATATTGGATAGTGTCCCTTCTGACGTTTTGTAGACCATTTGGTGTGAAAGGAATAAGAGATGTTTTTGAGGGAAAAAAATGAGGAAGGAGGTTTTACAATTTATAATGCACAGATACTTACAGTTTTTTTACTTTTTCGTGTAAAATGCAAAATGTTAACGAGTTTGGCTCTTTTTTAGGCTTCATGGGCCTTAAAGAGCTAGGAGGAATTTGGAATTTAAGTTTCTTGCAACTTAGCACCTGCTTGGTGTTGTTTGCGTCAATATAATTCTTATAAAAAAAAAGAAAAAGTAATATCAAGTGATGACAATATCCTCATGATTGGAGAAAATACATTGGGTGAGATTATTAATGTGACTCTCAAAAGATTTGAATTAATAGAATGTGGTTGTTCACCTTTTCATTGAATCAGGTACTTGTGCAAACCACCATCTGAACTCTGAAGTGGATGAACAGCTTAGGCAATGAGTGGCCACATAACACAGATGGCATTAAATAGTGGAAAGAGTGTATTGTGTGATGCATAGGAACTTGTGCTCCAGTACCATATTGATGTTACTGAGAATTATTAAGGAGAAATGTAAGGAGAAGAGATGAGAAATGGGAAGAAGGGAGAAGAATAGCAAGAGAAGAAAGAGAGAAAGGAGAGGGGGAGAAAAGTACGGGGGGGGGGGGGTAATGGAGGGAGAAGGGACAGAGATAGTTGTTTTATTTATTGATAAAAGTAATAAATTTTGATAACAGTTTGGGCATAAAAACCCGTATACAAAGAGGTATACCAAAGAGTGGAGACCTACAAAAAGATATGGTTCTTTACATAGACAGAAATATTAATGTAGTAAATCAATTCAACAAATATTATTCAAGTAATTTAAACAAAGAATATGAAGGTCCTATATATATGATGGAGAATTTTAAAGAAATAAGAGTTATTCAAACTACTGAATTCCATCCCTAACAAAAAAGAATTAAGACCAAGTAAAATTTATATCTAAAATAAGACTAGTAAAAGAGGATAATTAATATCAAGATAAGCATATCATCACATCACTACATTAAACATGTTTTCCCTGGGAACTTCTACTTGTAAAGATTTTTGTTTCCATAAACTGTTGCTTGAATTTTTTCAGTAATAGGTTTTAGTGTTAACAGGGATGCTTATGGATTCGCTGTACGGCCTCAGCATGTACAAAGATACCGTGAATATGTTAATATCTATAAGGTACTTTTTTTTTGTCATCATTTCTGTTTTACTAGTTAATATCCTGTTCATTCTTTTTGAGAATTAGACAGGAGAGCCCTCCCGGAGGGGGGGGGGAGACTAAAATCGATAATTTCTCCATAATTAGCTGAAGTGAAGCTCCAAATATCTTCATTTTATCTTATATCACATTTCTCAGCAATCTAGCAGCAAATATTCCCTCATTATCTCACCCTGTATGCATTTATTTTTAAGGAAGAAGAGGAAGAGAGATCTGATAGGTGGAAGGATTTCTTGGAGCGTCAAGCAGAGTCTGCTGAGTTGCCCATAAATGGGATATCTGCATACAAAAGTTCGACTAATCCTGGTGCTGAACCAATTGCTCAGGAGGTACGTTTTGATGCACAGAATGGAGAAGAAGGTCAACTTGTAAGCACAATAGAGAAGGATGATACATTGATCTCTGTAGAGAGGAAAATTTGTCAGGCCCAAAAATGGACGGAAATTAGACCGTCTCTACGTGCTGTTGAGGATATGATGAGCACTCGTGTAAAAAAGAAAGTAAACTTAGTCAAACAGGAGCAAGGTTCTGGTCTGCGGAAGCCCCTTCCTGCAATTGAAGAGTCTAGACCCATGAAAGGAGTATCAGAAGAGGACTCAGAAGATGAGTTTTATGATATGGAAAGATCAGAATCTTTGGACAAATCTGAATTAGATTCCATGCAAGACATCCTTTTAAATGATACTGTTAGCCATTTGGCTTATTCTAGTCAAGAGTCCTTGCCTCCTTGGAAAGAAGAATTGGAGTGTCTTGTTCAGGGTGGTGTACCCATGGATCTCAGGGGAGAGGTACATATAATCTTTTGAAATTTCCTTATGATCGTGTTCTTTAAAGTAGTATGAGTTCATGCACTATCTTTATTCACGTAAGCTTAATATTGAAATATCAGGTTTGGCAAGCCTTTGTGGGCGTGAGGGTACGCAGAGCGGAGACCTATTATCAAGATTTGCTTGCGTTAGGCACTGGATCTGGTAATAATACAGAGCGTAATAGTGTGGAATCTGAAGACTCTGGAAATTCTGTTAATCCAAGCATGGACTCTGTACAACCTGAGAAATGGAGAGGGCAGATTGAGAAGGTCATTGAATGTGCTATATGTCAACTATTTTTTCGAGTAACTTTTGTTATGTTACTGCTGGTTTGTCCATTTTGGGTCCAATCTTATCTTGCTGTTTTATTGCAGGATCTACCACGGACATTTCCTGGACATCCTGCTCTAGACGAAGATGGAAGAAATGCTTTAAGGCGTTTACTTACAGCCTATGCTCGACACAATCCCTCAGTCGGCTATTGTCAGGTATTCTGTTAGCATAATGCTGTTATATTTACTCGTCTTTTTCTTCCCTCGGTGTTTTGAAAATTGCAGGGAAGATAGTCATGTTTGTTAAGATCCTTGAAATTCTATTTGACCATGAGGCCAGAAGAAAATTGGGTTACCACCATTACAAGTTTGCTGTTGATTCAGTTTTGGCATTTATTTTACCATAAGCAAGGCTGTGTTTGGAGGAAGAAAAATAAATTAATACTAATAGTCCTTCTTTAACTATCTTTTTGATAAGGTAAGGTAATTTTACATTTTCAAAAAAGATTAGGTAAGGTAATATTTACGCAAGTACCAAGGAGGTACCAAAAACAGTAAAAAAGCAGGACAGATTGATAAGGTCCTGTGTAGCCAGAGATTCAAATAGATACTGTATCTAATGTGCTAGTTACAATTTTTTCCTTCAACCAAAACTCTAATTTTGGGATACAACTGAATTTGACATATAGAAAAGAATCCTTTCTTCCTTCAAAACAGCCACACTGTCTCTGCGTTATAGATAGGGATACATCTTGTATTGCCTCTTCTCCACATGTGCCTGCCAACCACATAATAAATGTCATTTTCCAATAGAACCCCACATACATCCAAGAGAAAACCCCAGATCTCCCAAGTTTGATAGCAATGCAAAAGTCAATAATCTACTGTTTCAGAGGAATTCTCACAAGAAAGCATCTACTGCATAGGTTTAAACCTCTCTTCTGAAGTCTTCTTGAGTTAAACATGCACTATGTGCTTCTAGTCAACTAAAACATGCCACCTTATCAAACACACTAGAGTCTCCCTGCAGCATTTTGTAATAATTACTCTTAAACGGTTTATTTCCAGATGATACAATTATATAGCTGGTGAAGTTTGTGATAATGCACTTGTGTATCCTGTGTCTTTACTTGCTATTACAGCTAATTTCTTAATTAAATTTTTTAGATAAAGTCAATAATTTTATTAAAGGGGAACTCCTTGCATTCAAGTAGTATACCAAAAGATAGTATTCTATTTCACAAAAAGTCACCAAATCATCCATATAATTAGGAACCTCATAGATGTACCAAAAAGAAGCTAGAGTCACGAGGATACTCCTCACTTGTACAAACTCTTTCTTAAAAGCACTTTTTAACTTTTCCAAACACCTCCAAAACTAAAAAAATGCTTAAAAGCCAAAAGCATTTAAAAATAAGCTAATCCAAAAACCCCCTTACATAGATGTAACCTGATTCAGAACAACATAATGAGGACCAAATATTAGAAAATAAAATATGGATATAATTTTTTTAAAATTGCTGGATGAGTAGGGAAGGATGAAAAAAAATAAAGAGCTAAACTTTGTGAAATTGGAAAATTGGAAAAATGGAAAAATTGAAAATCAGAAAAAGGAAGTGATCTCATTACCACTTTCATGGTTAAGCCCTTGGGGCTTAGTTCAAGTGACAAAGGTTGAGGGACCTGTGACCTAGGTCACATGTTCAAGCCTTGTGCAATGTGAAGAACTTAACTTGGTATTTATGTGGATAAGGGTAGAAAGCAGATCAATTATCTTCGAAGATCGAATGCTGCGGGTGGTCCTAACTCCTAATTAAGGCTTGGTCCCCCAGACGGATTTCTCGGTCGAATTACCACATGCATGTTAGATTTCTTCTTGTTCTCCTCTCCTTTCATGGGTATCTGGGTTGTTGAGCTCTAAATTTGATCTTTCTAACCGTCAATCCCCATTGACAGCTTTCTAAAGTTCCCTTTGTCTCACAGGTTGATAAAGGGTAATTTTACTTGCATAAATATTGACAAGGATAAGAAATATGTTATAATAATTGTTGATGAATTACTATGATTTGGATTCAAATTTATTGTTTGAATATTTGCATTCTTGAAATAAGTGAAAGATGTAGAATATTATCATCTATTTAAGTATGTCCAACATTGTTCTCAGATTGTTCTAAGGGGTGCTGTTGACATGGTGTTATTGCTCTTCTCTGTGTAAATGCCCAGCATCTCATTCTAGATTTTATTATTAAACTCTATTTTCTTCTGAAAAATATTGTAGACAATGTGTTATAGTTTTATTTCGTGAAAAAATTGATTCTTTACCTATCTAAGAATTATCCAAACAATTATTTTCCTTAAGTGGATTAATGGTCCTTTGGCATTGATCAAACTGCATCTTTGGTCTAAAAATGCAGGCCATGAATTTTTTTGCTGGTCTATTATTGCTTCTAATGCCGGAGGAAAATGCGTTTTGGTATGTTTCTTAACTTTGTATACATCTTATATTCCAGATGGATATGTCTTAGTTTATTTATGCAGATGAAAGTTGCTTCTACTCACAGTTCACAATTCAGAGAGCATTGGCGTTCTTTAGCAGATCATACTTGCAGAGTTATTTGTTATGTAGATGTAACAGGAGTTTCCGCTTTTGTCACTTTGGGCTCATTGGAATCAAGATGTTGCCGAAACTTATAGGACTTTTTTTAATAATAAAACTTACAGGACTTTGATGGGGATTTTAGATGATTACTTTGATGGATACTACTCAGAAGAGATGGTAGAGTCTCAGGTAAAAGAAAGTTTTGGTTTTTGCTTGCTATAACTTGGTGCTACCTCTTCATGCTCCTTTCATTACTTTGGTATGTTTCAGTTGCATATCAGAAGTATGAACATATCAAACAAGGATTTATTTGCTTGATCATCTCTTGTCAGGTTGACCAACTTGTTCTTGAGGAGTTAGTGCGAGAAAAATTTCCAAAGTTGGGTATGTCTTTTTCTTTGACTTCCTTTTGTAAAGCACCTTTCTTCAGATTATCTGTCCGTGCCATTGGTAGTTATTATTATTATTATTGTTAACTTTTGGTGTCTTCACAAATGCTTTATTGCAGTTAATCATCTGGATTACCTGGGAGTGCAGGTAGCATGGGTTACAGGACCATGGTTCCTCTCCATATATATGAACATGCTTCCGTGGGAAAGTGGTTGGTTTCTCTCTCTCATGAAAAATTTAAGCTGTATGGTGGCTGAGAATGCAGATGTAACCAAGTGTTAAGTTGTCATTATGCTTAATTTAGGTCACTGTGCTCGGAATCTTCTTATTCACATTTCACGCCTTGTTCATCTTACTGTTTGTTGACTCCCTTTCTTATTAATTTTCCTTGGTTTTAGTTCTTAGAGTATGGGATGTTCTTCTGTTTGAAGGAAATCGAGTGATGTTATTTCGTTCAGCGCTTGCTTTGATGGAATTATATGGTAATCTTTCAAGTTTACAACAATTGATAAATTGTTAGTTCGTTTATTCCTTGCAGATTTAATCTATATTCATGTTTTGGTTGCACAAAAGTGATTTGTTTGGTCTTGTCCAGGACCCGCATTAGTTACCACAAAAGATGCTGGGGATGCAGTCACTCTGCTGCAGTCACTTGCTGGCTCGACATTCGATAGCAGTCAACTTGTTCTGACTGCCTGCATGGGCTATCAAAATGTTAATGAAGCTAGATTAGAAGTACTAAGAAATAAGCATCGACCAGCCGTGAAAGCTGCACTGGAAGAGAGGTCTATAGGGCTTCGAATTCTGAGGAACCCTCAGGGTCTAGTATCTAAACTATACAGTTTTAAGCATGATTCTGGATCTGCAATTTTAGGAGCCACTAAAACAGATCAAAAGGCTGATACAGAGACAAATAGTGATGCATCTCAGACAGATAGTGCATCTGCTAATATGGATGAACTTTACATTGGCCTGAATGGGAGTGTGGAAATAGATTCTGTTCCAGATCTTCAAGAGCAGGTAGCTTTTTGGTCATATATCCCCTAAATTATTAAATATGTCAGTCTGTCCTTTGAACTTACATGCCTCTCCTGATCAACTTCTAATAAACATGTGTTACACTACTCTTATCATCTTGTCAAACTTTTAAAACAAGCACTTCAGAATTGATCCACGCAATTATGGAAGTTACTGAAGTTGGTATGGAAATCTTTTTGGAAGTGAAAGCTTGAAATGTTCATTCATCAAGTTAAGCATTGTGGTTGTAAGATACTACACTCTTAAAGTAACTGTGTCTACTTCAGGGTACCACCTAGAAGATGCTTACAGAATAGTCAGAAGTGTACCAGATAGTGAGGTTGTCCTCGTTATGCCCTTGAGGCAGGAACTTTATTTTATGATACCATTCATAATTAACATATTGGGAATTGAGGACCAGACCTAGAAACAAATTGGAAAATGGCTTTAGTTACTGGTGTTAAATGGAGAAGTGCTACCTGGTTGTTATGTGATAGAAGGATGTCTGCGGAAGTTTATTTAAAAAAAAACAGATTCTACTAAAGTGACAGGTAAGTTAAATAGAGCAACTATGTCTGGCAAGGATATATGCTAGTGAATGTTGGACAGCTAAAGTCCTACATATCCACAAGATGAGTGTTGGATGCAGATGTTAAGATGGATGTGTGGTCCTACCAGATTAGTTAAGATTAAAAATGACCACGTTCACTAGAAGGTACAAATAACATACAATGAGGATAAAGTGCGAGAAAGTTGCTTGAGATGGTTTGGACAAGTTCTAGGTCGACCTACCGATGCACTGTTTTGTAGGTGCAGAACTATGGTAAGTGAAGGTGTTTAAAATGGATGGGGTAGACCTAAAATCAGATGGAAAGAAGTTTTCTTGAAAGATAGACAATTCTTGCTATATATGTAGACTTAGCTATTGTTAGGACAAAATGGAAGAAAAAGACCCATATAGATGATATCTACGAGTTGAGGATATGTTTCAGACTTGTTAGAGAGCTTCTATTTTTCTTATATATATATATACATACACACTAGACATTGGAGTCCGTGTCAACACTGGCCCAATATATGTTACTCACTTTTGTCTCATTTTATGTGACACAAATGAAATTTCGAGAGTCAATCAAATTTTTTTTATGATTTGTAAATATTTTAAGTTATTAATTATTGTGATTTATAGTACTTTTACATAATTTTCAGATAATATATGTTAATCCTTTTTTCCTAATATATGTGGCACTCAGAGAATTTTGAGAGTCAACCAAATCTTTTATGTCTTTCAAATATTTTTAGTTGTCAACTATTATGATTTGTAATACTTTATACGTCATTTTCAAATAAGATATGTTACTCCACTATCTTAATTTATGTGACACTGATAAAATTTCAAGAGTCAACTGAATTTTTATGTCATTTAAATTTTTAAGTTGTTAATTATTGTGATTTATAATACTGTTTAGTCATTTCAAATGATATATGTTACTTCCTCTGTCCTAATTTATGGGGCACTTGATAGAATTTCGAAAGTCAATTGAATTTTTTATATATCTTTTAAATATTTTTAGTTGTTACTTGTTGTGATTTATAGTATTTTTTACCTAGTTTTCAAATATATACAAACTGAAAAAGAAAATAAGGCAAACAAATTAAAATGAAAAAGTACAAAATGATCAAATCGCCCCTGTTTAGAAAACAGGCATGTTGACGACCATCTGCCTACTTCCTAGTTCCTAGACTATTATTAATAGTAGTAATATATATATATATAGTATGATGATATGAAATGAGTTTAAATGAAGGCGTAGAGATTCATATAGCGATCATAATTTGTTTGGGACTGTGGTGCAGTTGTTGTTGATGTGGTTATTGGAGTTGTAAGCTTATTGAGTGGCTTTTAATCTGTATCTTGGTATTTTTGAAGTGATTCGGTTTGCCAAAATTTGATTGGCAGTGCCTTAGCACAAGCTTGATATAGTACAAACAGTGATACTCTTACTTTCTTTTTACTCGAGGCTAGTGGTTTGGAGTGTGAGAAGTGGAAAAAGTGACAAGGGCTCACTTCTTCGAGGGTCATCCTCTAGAGATGCTCGGAGGCTAGGAGGGTACCAGTGGCTTACATTAAGGCAATAAAAGGGCATGTATGAGGAGAGCACTTTTCTGTAAAGATGGGATTACCCCAAGGATCAACTCTTAGCCCGTTTCTGTTTGCCTCGGTGATGGATGAATTCACGCAAAGCATTCAAGATGAAGTGCCTTGGTGTATGTTATTTGTAGATGGCATAATATTGATGGATAAGACAAACTTTGGAGTTTAAAGGGTTTAGGTTAAGCAGGACCAATACAAAGTATTTGGTTCAGTGATGCAATGCAAGAGGCAGACGTGGAAGTGAGGCTTGATACTTAGGCTATCCCCAAGAGAGATAGTTTCAAGTATCTTGGGTCTATAATCCAGGGAGTGGAGATATCAACGATGATATCACACATTGTATTGGTGCGGCTTGGATGAAGGAGGCGCGTGAATTCAGAGTCTTGTGTGATAGAAAAGTACCACCGAAACTTAAAGATAAGTTTTATAGATTGGTTGTTAGACCGACATTGTTGTATGAAGCAGAGTGCTGGCTAGTCAAGAACTCCTATGTTTAGAAGATGCATGTCACGAAAATGAAGTTGTTGAGGTGGATTGTGGCATACAAGAAGCGATAAAAATAGGATTGAGGATATTCGGGATAAGATGAGAGTGACTTCCGTGGTGGACAAGATGAAGGAGGCGAGATTGAGATGGTTTGGACATATGAAGAGGAGATGTGCAGACACCCCAGTGAGGAGGTGCGAGAGGTTAGGTATAGTAGGTACGAGGAGAGGTAGAGGTAGGCCAAAAAAGTATTGGAGAGAATTGACTAGATAGGACATGACACTACTTCAGATTTTTGAGGACATGACCTTAGATAAGAGGGTGTGGAGGATGAGTATTAAGGTAGAAAGTTAGTAAATGGTGGAGTGTTGTCTTGTTTTCCGAGGATTAGGCATATTGGTGTTTGTCATTGTACTAGTTGTATTGTTGTAGATCTTGCTTTTGATATCCATCATTGTTTGTTATTTATTGTGTTTCGATTATTGCACTATTTTGTTGTTCTTGTTCCTTTATTGTAGGATTTGCACTCTTCCCTTGTTAGTTGTTGTGGTTTCTTATTTTTTGTACTTGGACGCTAGATGCTTGAGCGAGGGTCTTTCGAAAACAACCTCTCTACCTCCACGAGGTAGTAGTAAAATTTGCGTATACTCTACCCTCCCCAGACCCCCATTTGTGGGATTCCACTGTGTATGATGATGACGATGATATAATATATAGAGAGATAAATAACCAAGAACTCGATAGAAATAACACATTAAGCAAATCTTTCAATTCTTAAATTTTAAAGTAATATGACAGATACTAGAAATAGATAGTCAATAATCCTCAGAAGTCATAACATGTTAAACAAATGCAAGACCAAATCACAAATGGAGCAACATCCTATCTTCAAAGTCTTAAGGTGTCATCACATTATTATTTTGGTCATCAAAGGCTTCTTCAACTAGAGTTCTACTTGAACTTGTAGTTGCTCTTTCTCGCTCCTTGAAGTACTCTCCCTAAAACCGTAAATATTCTTCTCAGCACAACTTGCCATAGCAACATGACCATAAGTGAGATCTTCTCCTTCATATACTTCTTCATCTTCATGATCTTGAGGGGCAACAATTAACTATTCATTTACTTCATCAGTAATGTCCAAATAAATTGGATCAATGGTATTGTGAGTTTTGTAATGACGGCACCAATGTTCTGTTATATTTAACAAACACTAGATCATTGACACGCTTTAGCTCAAGCCTATTCCTCTTTTTAGTATGAATCTGCACATGAGTTGTAGAAAAGTAATAAATTGGATTACTTGGGACAATTGAGATACAATTTAGTTTAGTAATAATGTAATGTAGCTTCTCATATGTTCATACATACTTTCTTTCGCATCCGGATGAGCTACAAGATAAACTTTAAACTCTAATAGCAAATTGTTGCAATTTGGAACTTCATGACCAAATAGCATCCACCAATCAACATTAAAAAAATTATTTTAAAAGTTAATTACTGATAATCCGAATGTCTGAATCCATTCCAAATAGTCCATCCGCTTTCATGTACACACCAAGCGCCTCCCCTATTTTGTCTTGCAAACCTACATGTGGGACCAACCTCTCAACACATGCATGATATCTTGGGCAGCCCACACTTCTTTATCTAGAGTCCTTTTATCAAGATTTATATAAAAGAGTCCAGGGTTCAAGTTACCTTATAAAAAAAAAAAAAGAGTCCAGGGTTCAAGTTATGCCTTGATGCATGTATAGGTTAATGAAGTTGATCCTTTCACCTTTTATCAATGATTTCAAAGAGTCTCATATTTCCTCACATCTTTATCAAAAACCTTTTTTATATTTTTTTGGGCTCTATCGATGGATTCAAAAATGTACCCCATTGGTGGTTTTTTCTCCACATCAACCAAACGAAGTACAGTAATCAAAAGGACCATCAACTTTAAGGCTTGAACAGTGTGATTCCAAAAATATGGAGAAATAATAGATCTCACAACTTCTTTCCCATAGCTTCCTTTGCATAGTTACTCTTAGAGGTGGCAATTGGGCGGGTCAAAATGGGTCAAGACCCAACCCAACCCAACCCAAATTTGTTTGGGCCAAAATGGGTTGGGTCAAAACGGGTTAGTGATGGGTCATAACCCAACCCACCCAATTTTTACTAAGTTTTAATAGCTTTATTTGTTATTTTATAAGCTTTTAGTACCTACTAAAATTATTATTTTTCTTTATTATAACTATATATAGCATATAAAAAAAAAAAAAAAATTAAAAATATTTTGACAAGATTTCTCAAAAATCAATTTGGGGTTACATATCAACCCAATTTTTAATGGGTTGAAATGGGTTGGGCTGAGCTAACAAATGGGCGGGTCAATAACCAACCCAAACCTAAATGGGTTGGGTCGGGTTGGGCTTGATTTTGCCACCCCTCATTCCATTCAGGTTCTCAAGTTCTTCTTTTGTAAGTAGAAACTTTGCATAGTCAAGAAAGCTGTTGCAAATCTCGTCTTGGCCAGTTTCTCCAAATTTCTTTGTTTTGTGTATCTCCCCATCATGTTCAACAACAATGACCTCTGAGTAATGTAAAAATGTATCTTAATAGCCTTAGCAAAATCTGTAGAATTCTTTTTTAATAGTTAATGTATAAAAAGTGAAGGTTAAGAAAAAACTAGAACCACTTGTTCACCTGTAGATATGGGGCTATCTTGAAAATGTCGCCAAGCATCAAGTTGATATAATGTGTAGAACATGGAGACCAAAAAACGTGTGGGAACACTTCCATCAACATGTCACCCACTTTAACATTCTCACTTGCATTATTGATAACAACTTGTACAACATTTTCCTTCCCAATTTCAATATGATCTTCTCAAATAAGTTGAACATTTTAGTGGAATCGGTAGATAAGTCACTAGCATCATGGGATTGGAAAATTTCACCAAAACATTTTCCCATTTTTTCCATCAACTTATCCATTGGAGTTCCATATGCCCAAGCTGGATCTCTTTTTTGGCTTTGATGCCCAATGGTTTGGGCTTGGGACTTCCATGTTGGAGGTCTCAAGTTCGAAACCCCTTGCCAGTGAAAGCAAGGGGTTTGCCTTCTGGGTCGAGTGCGTCACACCGGGCTTGCCTAGTGCGGGTTACCTCTCCTATGTGATTTGCGAGCTATTGCATAGGAGCGGGGGTTTTACCATGTGCGCATCCAAAGGGTAGCGGCTGCAGGTTTCCCTTGTCGTAAAAAAAAAAAAGAAAAAAAAAAAGAATTTAGTACAATCACAAAAAACAAAAAATCAAAAAACAGAACAGTGAAAACAGAGACAGAACAGCGAAAAACTTTACAAAACGGAGGAAAAAATGCATAACATAGACAAAAAACAGAGCAGAATAGAGAAAGAAAATACAAAGCAGAGTAAACAATTGCAAAACAGACAAAAAACCAGAGAAGTCGCAGAGTGCAAGTTGAATTAAAAACCTAGTAATGCAGTCGCAGGCTCACAATAGAGAATTAGAGAAAAGAAGAGAAGAAGAGAAGAGGAAACTTACCTTGAAAAACGCCAGCAGTTGCGTGAAAGAGAATTGTAAGGCTGTCGCAGCATACGCAGCAAGAGAAGTGAAACAGAAGCAAATGTTTGGTAAGAAGTCGTGTAAGTGTTTTTACAAAATTTTAAAATAAAACCCCAGTTAAGCTGTCAATCTTGCTTAGGCAAGCTTTTCTCACTTTTACTAGTCTCGCCTTTTCACCCAAGCCTCGCTTCAAGGAAGAAAAGCGCAAGAGCAGTGCCTCGCTTTTAATAACACTGCTCGTGGCTGAACTGAAGGTGCGCAATTGCTGGTTTAGTAGTTGAACCTTCTGGACAATTAGGGAAGAAAAAGAGCAAGTGAAGGAAGAAAAGAGTCCTTGGGTTTGTTATTGGAGGGGTAGGCTATGGGCTGTTTGTTGAATAAGGGAAATGATTTCATAGTTTGTATTTGTGAGCATAGATTGCGGAGAAAGGCCATAATAGGATCTTGTCAAAGATTTAAAAAAAGGACTGCCTCAGTCCCAAACAAGTTGAGGTCAGCTATATGAATCGTCAGACCAGGTTTCCTCATTTAGGCTCAACTCATTTTGTCAAAGATAATTGTTAAACAATAACAAGGAAGTTTTTTCAGAAATGTGAAATTAGGGAGAGCTGGATGAGATAGATGGTTTGGTTTTTAAAGAAAAGATGCTGTCTACAGTGTACTAAAGCCGTCTAAGTTCTGAACTGCCAGACTCTTATTTCACTCTCTCTCTCTCTCTCTCTCTCTATATATATATATATATATATATGGGTAACATATCTTTCTCTTATAATGAGTCAACATCATCTCTCTAGGGTATGCTATATCAAAAATAAAAGCAGATCCTCAGTGTATTCTGATTCATGCGCACAATTTTAACTACAGTGGTGTACCTTATTCTGGTGTATCTTCACTTTGCATATTTTAAAGTACGACTTTAATGCAGGTGGGTTGGCTGAAGGTTGAATTGTGCAAGTTGTTGGAGGAGAAGCGATCTGCTGAACTTAGGTGCGTACATTTTAGTCTTCATGTTGTTCTGTGCATATTTACTTTTGTCATAGTTGCTCACTGTAAATTGCAGCTTCTTCCATACATTCTTGTCCTTACGAATATAATGATTTGTAACATGTTATTGATGTCGTGTAGAATCTGAAACTTTTATGCTACTAGAAGGTGTGAGAAATCAGTGCATGTGAATCATCTTTTTTTTGTGGGTTAATTTTAGGAGGCCGAGAAAAATCACAAATTTGAGACCATGTTTGATGTTTCCCAGCCGATGCCACTTTTGTAATCTGCTACCTTTAGAGTAACCAAGTAGGAACAAAAGGAGAAGTTTTGATGCCTCAACTTTCTGTTCTGTTCTGTTATCTCAGAGCATGACGGTAGTATCTGACAGAACAAGCATCTCTGGCAGCCTAAGGTCACTAAAGGAATTGCAAAATTCCTATTCAAATTGAAGTAGTCGGTATAACTTTTTTAAAAATTAAAAAAAGAACTTTGATGCTTAGAGTTTGGAAGTTAATCTCTCCCTTTAGAGACTGATCTATCAAACTTGTAATTCAATGAAGTATGGATATTTCTCCATTTTCACTATATTTCTGTACAAGCTTTTCTGATGAACTCTATACCTATTCATGGGTGTCTGAAACGAAGAAGTCAACAATTTTGAAAATGAGAATAGTTATGTCCTTTTCATGTATATTTTTTCCTGTCTGCAGAGCGGAGGAGTTAGAAACAGCATTGATGGAGATGGTAAAGCAGGATAACAGACGGCAGTTGAGCGCAAGGGTACTTAAGGGTCTTTCATATGATTGAATTAAATAACTTTTGTTTGAGTAGGAAATCATATCCCCACTTTCATCACTCACATCCCTGGGTGACAAAAGACAGTGAAACCCCCCAGCTTCCTGCGCATTTTTCCCAGCATGGTTGTGTTCTTTCTATAAGCCTGTGAATGGGTTTGGTCAAAGTGAAGCAATCTACTTATCTGGTTGCTTGTGCACATTTCATCTCTGTACTCTCCATTAGGCCATTACAGATTTATTGCTCCTAAGCATTGTGAAAATCTTTAATGCATCCTTTCCATTCATACCTAAGTTTGCTTTCTTGGATAGTACCGTGGATAAGTAGAGGGTAAAGATGCCTGGGCATTTGAGGCAATGGAAAACTATTAGACTGTCTCAACCATAAGAAAGTGCCTCAAAATCCCGGGACAGCATTTAAAATTTCCTTTTATCTCTTCCTCTCTGGGGTTTGCTTGATAATAATTATCTGGTTCAAATATATTTTCCATATGATTCACAAGTTTCCTCAATGTGTGCCACCTCTTCACATCTTTTTCTTTATGGATGAAAAGGACTTCCAAAACTTTTTATATGGTTGGCACAACTTTCTTTCCCAAAACTTTATTGATAAGTTCCACATATATTAAGCATAATGGTTCTCAAGGTCAGATAAACGAGGAGGATTGCGGTAGGTTAATGACTAGTATTAAACTATGTTCGTCCAGTGACTGAGTCAACTAAAGTTTTGAACTATGGAAAAAGTTCCATGAAGTGCGGATGTGAAGATGGATATACTATATTGTATATAGGATTAGAATTACATCCACCAGAAGGTGCAAGTTGCATACATAGAGATTAAAATGAATCTTGTAATACCGAAGTTGCTTGATTGTAAGAGCCTGCACACTTCCAACCATGAAATTCGGAGTCTGAATCACCAAAGGGGGAAGTCGAAAGAATCTTAAATCTCTTAGAATTATAGTGGACTTAGTTAAGTGCATAACACAAAGGAAGCAAAGAATCTAACATTGGTAATACCAATTAGTTGTGATCACTAGTAATCTGACTATCTGAGTAGGGATAATTGATAAATGGAAGATCTTGAACCCTACTTGCTTTAAAGTAACAAATTATTTAGTGCTAGAATGAAAGAAATTTAAGCCTAAATAAAGCTTAATGAATCAAAAAGGATTCATACTGACCTCAACTAATTTAGGATTGGAGCTTAGTTGATTTCTTTCCTTCATGTTTAGCTTTTTTTTGTTATGCCACAGAGATAATTGCTTTGAGTTGTTTCTTCTTTTTCTTTTGCTTATTTGAAGATTAAATCTCATAATGACAATTGCACACTGGCATATTCTTACTGTTCAGGTTGAACAATTAGAACAAGAGGTTGCTGAGCTTAAACAGGTCCTTGCTGATAAGCAAGAGCAAGAGAATGTCATGCTTCAGGTGATAATTCTCATTAAATATTTGATGATAACATACCTGAATATTATCTAATATGTTCGTCCTTGCTCGCTATGGCGATTTATGTGAATGAATTTTTCTATATAGGTTCTCATGAGGGTGGAGCAAGAACAAAGGGTAACAGAAGATGCTCGTAGGTTCGCTGAACAAGAGGCAGCAGCTCAAAGATATGCCTCTCAGATGCTACAGGTTTTTCTACTCTTTGAAATTCTTAATGAAACATTTCAACTTCTAATTCCTTTTCTTCGACAAGAGAGGGTTGCTCAAGTGGTAAGCGCCCTCCACCTCCAACCTTGAAGTTGTGGGTTCGAGTCACCAAGGGAGAAAAATGGGAAGCTCCTAGGGAAAGGTGTAAAAAAATCCCTTCAATTTTTATTCCAAGAAATTAGTAAACTAGGTCAAACTTTTTGTGCTTATTTGTATTCATTGTTAATGCAATGGAATTTCTCCTTTTTTCCGAAAAAGGGTTAAAAATGTCCTTAAACGTGTGAAATTGAACAAAAAATGCTCTATGTTAATAGTTTGGTCCAAATATGTCTCTACCGTTAATAGTTTGATCCAAGAAACTGCCCCTCATTGATAATTTGGCCCACAGATGTCCCTATTTTTACTTTTGGATAAAAAATGTCTTTCCTAATAAACATATTGTTTCTTTCTTTTTAAACCCATTTTTTTCTAATAAAATATTATTTTAAAGAACCCTTTTCTTATTTCTTTTCTTTTAAAATCTCTTTAGCTAATAAAAAAGTGGAATTAATTTTTTTTCTTATTAATCTTGTTTTATTAATTTTTTTTCCCCTCAAATGGATCTTGTTTTATTAATTAAATTAGAATAACCTCATGTAATTTTTTAACTAATTATATAGACCATAAACATAAGATCATAGTAACCTCATCATTAATTTTCGTTTAGATAATGATAAAATTCTCTTTCTTGATAAAATAAAAATATTTTATTTCTTAATCTTTTCCGAATTGAAGTAGGATAAACATTTGTCAATATATTCCTTGGTTTTACCGTTAAAATGAAAAAAGAAAAGTCAACAATAACTCCATAGATGATATTTTGTGATTTGAAGCAATGTAATATTTTGTGTTTTATGGCATTATTATTGTTGTATCTTAACTTAAAAACCAAAGATTATATTAACAAATGTTTATCCTTCTTCAATTTGGAAATTAAGAAATAAAAGTATTTTCTATTTTATTTGAAGAAATAATTTATTGTTATTTAAATGAAAGTTAATGATGAGTTACTAAGACCTTATATATATATATGGAAATTAATGATGGGTTACAATATTTTTATTAGGAAAAGAATGTGTTGAAAAGTAAAAGAAATAATGGAAAAAGGACAAATATATCCCCGAACTATCGTTAATGGTATATAAATACCCTCCGTCATACTTTTCGTTCACTAATACCCCTGCCGTTAAAAAATCAATGCACATTTGCCCCTCCCACTAACAGAAAAGTTATTTGGTACACGTGGCGCAATCCTACGGCCCTACCCGATTTGACCAATTATTTAACTTAAAATTCAAATATCCTCCTCATTACCCTTTTAACCCACCCAATTTACCCATTACCCACACAAATAAACCCATTTTCTTTTAAGTCATCTTCTCTACCCATCAAAGAAGATAAAATCTAATTAATTTTTCATACTCATTAAAAGTTGAGTTGACACCATAAGTTTCAAATCCAATAGTGTGTGCATCAGTAATTTTAGAATCATATTTACTCAACCACCATGAGGCCAAGGCAGCCGCAAAACACCACTACCAGCATAGCAACAACAACAATTTGAGCTAAAATTAGTACAGATCTCATCAGAAAAAAGGAAGAGAAGAGAAGGAAGTCGAGAAGACGGTGACTGAAAATTAACTCTTGCTGGCGTTGATTGTCGGAAGTTGAGAATTTAATCTAGTTGGTATTAGTTTTTCAATTCTTCCTTGAGTTTAACAGTGAGGCTTGATTTTAATGAAAGTTCTTTCATGGTGATTTTGGCCTGATTTTAATGAAAGTTCTTTCATGGTGGTTGAGGTCTAATTTTAATGAAAGTTTTAGATAAAAGAAGATGACTTAAGAAAATGGGTTTATTTGTGTGGGTAATGGGTAAATTGGGTGGGTTAAACGGGTAATGGGCGGGTATTTGAATTTTGGGTTAAAATAATTTGTCAAATCGGGTTAAGCTGTAGGATTGCGACACGTGTACTAAATAAGTCTTCCGTTAATAGGAGGGGTAAATGTGCACTAATTTTTGAACGGCAGGGGTATTAGTGAACGAAAAGTATGACGAAGGGTATTTATATACCATTAACGATAGTTTAAGGGCATTTTTGACCCTTTTCCGTTTTTTTAATAAGTGACTTTCTCCTAAAAAAAAATTGTGTTTCAACATTCATATCAGTGCACAGTGGATAATATATCATATTTTAGCTCTATAGTAACAACCTTTTGTTCTCAATATTATGCCAAGTCATGTCCCAGAATCATCTAGACATACATGCACAATTGTTTTATTCATCTGTTCATTCCTGATAAATTATGTTGTTATCTTGTCTTGTTTACTTCTCCTTGTTCAAGTTAACATGTTGGTGTCCATTATGTGCTTCGGCCGAAGTTGTTTGCACTTAATGGATGTCTAAAATTGAATGACTCAAACTTCACATCACTAAATTTTTTTGTTCCTTTTAAGATTTAAAACACTCAATAAATATGAATCATTCAGATCTTGAGCAATGCCTTCAAATTATTAAGAGGGTACTAAAAATTTATGAAGATAACCTTTCAGCACCACTTTGTCCACAACCACCACCATCACAACTACCACTATCAACCACCTCTACAAACCACATCGGTTGTCACTACCACATTAACCACTTCCATGATCATAACTATGACCACAATCAACCACCACCAAGATTGTCAACATCATCACCATCACTACCAATTACTACCACTAACCACCCCGCCACCGCCACCAACCACCTCCACCGCCACTATTGCCAACCACCAACATCGTCAACCACTCCATCATCCACCACGAACCACTATCATCATCCACCAGGACCACCACCGCCAACTGATACCACCACCCACCTCCACCATCATAACCAATACCATCACAAGAACCACCCCCAAATACCACTGCCAAGCATCATCTTACTACCAAATAATTTGTGAATAAAATATTAAATCATTTTATTTGAATTTTATATTTAATAAATTTTTAAATTAAAATAAATTATAAACGTTCAAATCTTGAGAAAACAAATAGTTTTTTTATTTAGTATTCTGATCCAAATTCAACATTGTAATAGTCAGATTTAGATATCTTAATTTTTTTTAAAATGCCCCCTTAGTCATGTCCCATATTCATCTAGAATAGACATTCATAATTGTTTTACTGATCTGTTCGATCCTAATAAATGTAGTCCCATTAGATTTGATGAGGATCTTTATCGGTGGATCTATTAAATGGAATTTGAGCACCATAGCTCTGGTTCTATTCGCTGCAAGCATAGGAGAGTTACCTTAAGCACCATCTTTTGGAGGTTTTATTTTAGAAATCAATTCTAAGGGCATTGTTTATTATTTACTTCTTGAACCAGAGCATCCTTATCTTCCAAAATTTAGACAAGCCATAGAGTTTTGCTCTAAAAAGGCTATGAAGTGGTTAAGATCCCTGAGTTCTCAGATTCAAAACTCAGCGGAGACAAAAAACACTAGGTGATTCCTCCCATCTGTCCTACACTTGGTGGACAGAGTTACCTGATACGTTGATAGTGGGAGGTGACAGGTATCCTATGGAATTAGTCGAGGTGGGCAAAAGCTGGCCTTGACACCACGGTCATAAAAAAAATGCTATTAAGTCTGTAGATAAATCTGATGTAACCATCTTTTGTACTTAATATTTAACCACTTCCATATCTCCTTTTAACCTTTAAGTCTCCCACCCAAAAGCAGTTTTTCTCCCTTTGCCTTGCTTACAGTAGAAATTTGATCACTATTAATCTTTGTGATTGCATATCTGTTCTGCTCCACTAGTCTATGTAAACATTCTTTCCCATCCAATGATTTAATACACGTATTGCCACTAATTCTTTTTAGTAGCACCCTCCATCCATCAAATCAGAACTCTTTCTTCCTTCTGTTCTTTTTTATTGTTAGTATGATCTTACAATCTATCTACAATAACTAGCTTCTTTATTTAGTCAATTCTGAACAAGAAAGTTTCTCCAATGACTTATTTTCTTTGATGGTGTAATTTGGAAAATTGGACACGAATGCCTAGTATATTGGATATCTCATGGTTTATAATTACTATACAGGAAAAGTATGAAGAAGCCATGGGAAACCTTGCTGAGATGGAAAAGAGACTGGTTATGGCAGAATCAATGCTGGAGGCTACCTTGCAGTACCAGTCTGGTCAAAATAAAGTAATACCTTCTCCGAGGTAATGGCTCCCTTTCATATGATTTCCTCACAAGGTATTGAGTAATGCACCATTTATACCTCCCAATGGTTATCATAGTGTTTTTCTCGTATTATGTCCTATGTTATTTACTGCTTCTAGGCCACCATTTGGAAAAGGACATTGACATGTTTTTGTCACTAGTAACACAAACAATGAATAACAATTTCTTCATGCATATCTTTTGTTTTCTCTAACATGGACGAATATGCTCTTATAGATCCACCCAGAAAGATTCATCTACAGTACGGTGCAGCCAAGATTCATCACCAGAGATACCTGCTAGAAAGATCAGCTTACTGTCGAGACCATTTGGACTTGGATGGCGTGACAAGAACAAGGTGAGTCCATAAGTTTTCATCCAATTTGAGATGTTATCGACTAAGTTAGATTTTTGTCAAAACCATCTTGTTAATTATGTAGTCTGGCTTGCTAGGCTTGTGATCTATAAGAAATACAATTTCATAACAAAAAAAAAAAAACAATTTCACTTGTGAGATAGTCAGACCAGCCTTTAAGATTTACGAAGGAAGAAGACAGACCTAGTTTACTGCATTTGTAAGACCATACGATTTAAGCTGTAGCTGTTTTCCACTGGTAAATATTCAGAATCCACAAGCATATTTCTAACCTATACCCACATTAACTTCTGAATCAAGCGTAATGTACTCCAGGTTTTTACTTTATTTAACAGCTATACTATTATAAGAGAGTTATGAAAACTTCTCATAAGCATTTTCCATGTACATGCCTATATATATTCAACATGTATGTATCTATAATCATGCAGAGTAAGTTGCCTTAGTTTGGGGCGATAAGCACTTTCTAGAAAATGCAGTTGGATAAATATATATTTGGTTGATGTTTCAAGTAGTTGTTGACTCTTAACTGCTTGTTGAATCTTTCAAGGTGTGGTTTCTATAGGAGAGATAGACTTCCCCTTCCCCCCGATGTCCGACAATTCTCTCTTTGTTCCTGTTTTAGTAAACATTCTTAACTGCCAACCAAGCATGGTTATAGTCGCCAGAATTAAAATAATTGAATGACACAGGGGAAGCCAGCTGAGGAAGTTAACGATAGCAAGCCTGTGAATGAGGAAACAAGTCCAAACACTCAGCAGAAGGAAATGAACGGCCATCAGATGGAGGAGAAACTGCAAGAGGTGTAAGAAGGGGCTGCTATCGGAACAGATTTTTTCTGGGGCCTGGATATCAATAGGCTAGATATGTCTTAAACATTAGTGTCAAAAGAATCAAATCGAAGGGATAATTTTTGTTTTCTTTTCTTGATTATATCCCCATAAGAGCATATATAGTGGGTTTGTTTGTTCATCAAGTATTCAAGTGACAATAATAGTTAGCTGCAAGATGATAGTCTAGAGAAAAGGAAAACATAGAAAGAAAAAAAAAAGAGATGGTCTTTTACTACTTTGTTAGTGAAGTTGTTGTGTCCAATATATTGTCCTCCGAAATGTATAATCTTGTGGGTTATCCAAGTTGATGGGAAATTCATGATAAGTATGGAAGATGGCAGTAGTGGCTGTTTTCTTTTTTCTTAGCTTTTCTGTTAAATTCCCTTCAATTCCTAACATCTACCACCCAAATCCCACCCCCACCCATGAAAAGTAAATTTTGGGGAATCTATATGAAGTTAGTTTCTCCACTTGTTGGATATTTACTATTATTCCCAAAGTTTTAATAATTCTAACTAGATCCCTTCTTCACCTAATCATGGTTTACCTACCATCTTTGTTTAATGGAAAAATTACGTAACAAGGCAATCATGTGTTGTGCATTTACTATACACAATTATAGTTTAAAAAAAATTACATTACATAATTATACTTACGTTTTTTTAGCAAATCTCATCTTTCTCTCAAACTCTCGCTCGCTTCTCCCCTCTCCCTTCCTCACTTAATTGCTTCTCTCCTCCTTGGCTTCCCTCGCTCCCTATCTTTTGTCAGATACAAACGGAGGAGATCATTGATACAAGGGAAAAGGACCTGATATACCCCTCAATTTTGCCATTTGAAGCTAATATGTCCCTCGTTATGAAAGTGGCTCATATATATTTTAATCGTTATACAAACAGCTCACATATACTCTTACCTTTACAAAATGAGCTCACAGATACCCTTTATTTAACGGAAGTGAAAAAATTAGTTTTAAATTTATATTTTTGACTTTTAATTTTTAAAAAGATCATTTAGGAGTATATATGATTATTCTAGCAAAGTTCAAGGTATATTTTAATCTTTTTCATACATAAATTATTTTTTGACTTCTTTGATCATCATTATTTGAGTTTCTAATTCTTATTTTTTTCTTTCATTCCTTAGTGTAAAGAGAGAAAAAATCAAACTATTCTTTTGTGGTTATATTTGTAGACATTGAAATTTTGTGGGGCTCTACAAGATGTTTTCAATTTAAATTGGGACTCTAGAAAGTGTGTTCAGTTTCAATCAGAATTCTTGGAGGCTACTCAACTCTAAACCCTAGTTTATGCCTATATAAAGGGTACTAAATTCCCTTAAAAGGCATCTCAAATATTCCACAAAAATCATGGAATATTCATATAGAGATCAAATCTAAATCATCCTAGTTTGAGAAATACGTCACTAACATCCCTCGAATCATGGATAAATCTTAGGAGAGTAGAATCAAGGGAGGAATAAAATTGTACTTGTACTATCATCAATAAAATATTCATGTTTCTTCAGATTTTATTTGTGTGGTTGATTTATTTTCCATATGTTTAAAATTTGTTGCGAACAATATTATAATTTAAAACTATTTTTTTCGGCTGTATTGTAATTTAGTTTTTGTATTTGAAGAAAAAAATTGGGTCATCTATAATAAAATTTACAAGAATATTAGTGAAACATAAATAAATTTGACCATCAAAATAATAAATCTAAATTAGTCATTGAAACAAAAAAAAAGTCAAAAAATATATGATTGAGGAGGATTAAAGGGAAAAAGGTATGAAATATATCCGAACTTTGACCGAAATTATTGTTACAATATCGAACTTTGGAAAGAACCTTTTACCCCTCTGCACTATTTAATAGTGTATTTTCTGATGTTTGGTTAGTAGCAAAAATTATATATATATATATATATATACATGCCAAGCCTATGGGGCTGGAGACTAGAAGCTACAGAAAGAAACCTTAGAATATCGTGTCAACAATAGCATCTAAGAGTGTCATAAGCATTGGTCAGGACAAGGCCCCGATTCTACCCAAACTGTACAATGAAAGCAAACATCCTATGAAAGCTCCACGAAGAGGTGGACCTCACCAACTGACAGCTGAGCCCCGAATCCTAGCGGAAGGGTCAATTAGAATCCCTACCTGGACCTGCACGCACGAAACAAAAATGCAGCGTCCCAGGCAATGGGACGTCAGTACGAATAAAAATGTATTGGT
>JAJOOS010003944.1:0-23471 GCA_029582725.1 Solanum chiquidenum
AAACATGATTGGTGCATGAGTGAACGAACCCAACGCTATGAAAGACTCATAACCTCTTTAATTTAGGGATCAACCCTTGTCGAAATCCACAAACCTTTAAAAACGACGAACTTTTCTCTTTCTCCTCTTTTCTCCTCTTGCGTTCTTTCCCCTAAACCCTCGCGTAAATTTCCAATTGTCTAAACTGAACCAATTCAGTTTAGACCCCAATTTAATTGCTTAAAACGAATTAACTTAATTGGTTGGTGAAAAGACCATAATGCCCTTCTAAAATCCGGATTGGACTTTCCTTATTTGAGCATCCCAACTTCCAATGGGCATAACTCACTCATACTAACTCGTAATCGCGCAAACTTGGCGGCGTTGGAAAGATTATTCCAAGATCTTTCCTACAATATCTGGAAACACACCTAACACATCCTGAGCTAGGAGTTATAGTCGTTTGAAATTAACCAAAAACTCATACTTAACTTAACCAATTTTCTAGATTTTTATTATTTTCAAAAATCACTCTTTCTAATTCTAGCTCTTTCTAGTTCTTTCAATTTGCAAGATGTTACAATGTCGTCCCACCAGTAATGCTTCCTCAAGTTACAATACATATTTGCGGTGCCCGGATGGATAAAGCATATAGAATCATGAGCCTCATGAAGTACCAGCTGGATCAAACCCCAACTCTCAGAAGACAAATGCAGCCTGCAAACCTCAAAACTCTATCTGAATCTAAGGTAGTCTGACCGGCATCATTTTCTAACACCCTACCTAAAGCCACCAAGGCCTCATCCTCAAACTGATTGCTACAGACATGATCAAGTAAAGAGTATTGAACTCCCACATAAGCTAAAATAGACCTAGAATATGAAACATCGAAATGAATCATCTTATTAGCTAAGGACTGAATGCCTAAAGCTAAAGGTCCCTCCATGGTAGAGAAGGCTAGAATACCAATACTCACAGGCTTTCAACTCAAGGCGTCCGCTACCACATTCGCCTTGCCCAGATGATAGAGAATAAATAGTCATAGAGTTTCAGAAGCCCAATCGAACAATGTTGTGTGGAATTAAGATCCCCTTGGCTCATAATATATTGAATACTCATGTGATTAGTGTAGATCTCACAACAAACCTCAAACAGGTAGTGCCTCCAGATCTTAAGATGAAAAACTACCTCCGCAAACTCTAAGTCATGAGTGGGGTAGTTGCGCTCATGTAGCCTAAGCTTCCTCGATGCATAAGCAATCAAATGACCCCACTACATCAATACAAAACCTAAACCAATGCTGGATATGTCTTAATAGACCGTGAAACCCTCGCCCTTAACTGGAAGAGTCAATATAAGAGTGGTAGTCAGCAACTTCCTGAGCTTCTGAAAGCTCAACTCATACTCATCATACCACTCAAAAGGAACATCAAGGCGAGTCAACCAAGTCAGAGGTGCTGCAATAGTGGAGAAGCCTTCCACAAACCATCTGTAATAGCCTGCTAATCTGACGAAGCTCCAAACCTCAGTAACTGAAGTGGACCTAGCCCAATCACAAATAGCCTCAATATTCACAGGATCTACCATGATGTCATCCTTGGACACAACATGCCTTATGAATGCTACAAACTTAAGCCAGAACTCGCACTTTGAGAAAGCATGAATCCACTAATCTCTCAAAGTCTGGAGCACAATCCTCAGATGCTACTCATGATCACTTTTAATTTCATCTATGAACACAATTATATAAAAATCAAGATAAGAACTGAGCACCAGTTTCATTAAGTCCATGAAGACGGCAGGGGCATTAGTCATCCCAAAATACATCACCAAAAAACTCGTAATGTCCATCTTGAGTCCTAAATGCAGTTTTAGGCATATCACTTCCCTAATCCTCATATGATGGTAACCAGATCTTAGAGTAATCTTTGAAAACACTACAGCACCCTGAAGCTGGTCAAACATATCAGAAATCCTAGGGTTGGGGTAATGGTTCTACATGACAACCTTATTCAGCTACTTATAATCAATATTTACAAATAGAACGGGAGCGCCCCAAGGTGATACACTAGGCCTGATGAATACCTCATCCAAGAGATCTTGAAGTTGAACACTAAGCTCTTTGAGCTCTACAAAAGCCACCTGATATGGCAGAATAGAAATATGGCGAGTACCCGGTTCAAATCTAATAGGGAAATCAATGTAATTCTATAAAGATGGACATGTAGGTCAATAGGAAACACATCTACAAAATCCTAGGCAATTGGAATAGACTCAACTGGAGAGACCTCCCTACTCACATCGCGCACATAATCCAAATAAGACAAACACTCGCAATCCACTAGACTTCGAGCCCGAAGAAAAGATATAACTCCAACAATTGTGCTACTAATAGAACCCTGCCACACCACGTGGGGGAGTATAAGGCATGGCTGAGGTAACGGTCTTAGAGAAATAATCTAAAACTGCACGGTAGGCTGATAACAATTCCATGCAAAATCAAGTTGAAATCAAACATATCTAGCAATATAAGGTCATTCCAAGTGTCATGCCCATGAATAGTAACTAAGTGATATTGAAATACCAATCTACTACTAAAGACTCACCCACAGGGTCGACACACGCAATGGCGCTGTTAAAGGCTCATAACTCATACCCATATGAGAAGTATAATAAACAAGCACATAAGAATAGGTAGAGCCCAGATCAAATAAAACTGAGGCGGGCTGATGGCATAAAAAATCGTACATGTGATCACATCTTTCAATGCCCCAACCTTCACCCTCGCTAGAGTAGTATAGAAATGACCCTGTCTACCACTACACTGGCCATCAATCCTACCACCTGACCTGCCTCCTCGGGGACCACCCTGAATACCCTGTTGTCCACTACAACAGTCCTGACCCTTACCTCAACCCCTAGATGGAGGTGTTGCTGGTGGAGTTGATAGCGCTTGGGGAGCAACTTATGAAGCTGGAGAAATCCTCATTTGCATGGGACAAACTCTGGACTAGTGGTCAAGCTCCCCACACTCAAAGTAACCTGGAGATAATTGACTCCCAAAAGAACGGTTTCCATGGCCTGAAACACCAAACTGGGATCCATGACTCTGACTAGAGTCAACCTCACTCTGACTGTACCACTCACCCTCTGAAGCCTGTAATAAGGCCTGAACAGGTTGGCTGGGCTGACCCTGTTGAAATCAGTGCATGGGTCTATCATTTAAGTCCATCTTCCTGGAACGAACCCGTTATAAATGCCCTCATGTCTAGCTATCTTGTTGCTTCCCCCTGGGCCTCACGATGGAGCTAGTTAATGGTGCGGGCGTAGTCAACAATTTCCAGAAAGGAACAGCCCATGTAGACCATAGACTGAGTCTCAATCCGGAGTTGAAGTCTCAACCCACGAACAAAACATCAAACTTTATATCATCAGTAGGTAGAATCACAATAGCATGCCGGGAGAGCTCATGAAACCTTGACTCATAATCTGACATAGTCATGGAGCCCTGCTACAATATAGAGAACTGATCGTAGAGATGGTCTCTGACACTTTGGAGGATAAAACTATCCAAGAAGGCCTTACAAAACTCAGTCCAAGTGGGTGGAGGAGACCAAACTAGCATGGTCACAATGAAGGTATGACACCGCTACCTTACTTGACCATCTAGCTAAGAAGCAGTGAAGTTGGCTCCTCTAGACTCCATCAAACCCAATGTATACAGTCACTCATGGAAAGTAGTCAGAAACTCGTTGGCATTCTCACCCACAACCCTAGAAAATCTCAGAGGCGAAAGCCTAAGGAACACTCTAAGCCTCTTCTACTCATTTAGCGGCACAGATCTGGCCGCAATCATGGGTTGGGAACCCCATGCGGTACCTTGGCCCAAGGTGCCTCTAGTCTAGGTTAATCCTACTTACCTGGTGGGGGTGCAGGTGTTGGTGTCAGTGTTGTAGTTGGGGCCTGCTGCATGACCCTAAGCGTTGTTAGAAACGGAGCAATGGTTGCCTATAGATTTGAATCCATCACCAGTCCAGGTGTCGGTTTAGCTGGTCATGGCCCCACCGGCTGGTCTGGAACATGAGTTATTGGATGGTCGGTTGCTGGTTCTAGACCCCTCTCAGTGCTACGCCCTTATTAGGCAAGGAAGGTCGACCCCTACCCCGAGTCGCCGCACGACACCTACGAGCCAACGTACAAAAAGAGTTAAACAAGTGAAAATTCATGAAGCTAATAATAAACATGCTACGCGAAAGTGATACAAAAGAGAAGAATTCCTAATGACACCATGTACCCTCCCAAGGATAGGATATGAATGTTTGTGCAACGATCTGTAGGATTTTACTAGGTATTATCTTTGTACAAGAAAAACCGGTGAACCTAGGACTCTAATACCAACTTGTCATGACCCGACTTCTCGAGTCATGATGGCATCTACTAAAACCCACTAGTAGGTAAACAAACTTGTACCCAGAACGACAAGTAATGAGTACAAGGGTAGAACTAACTAGAAAATAACACTAACAATAAGAAAAGATAGAAATTGAAGCAAACAAAATACCTATATACAGTAGAAACCCTCCCAAAACATGAAAATCAGGAGTACAAAACTGTCCAATATGATCAAATCCAAGTCCCAAAAGTGGACCACAACAAGCCATCTCAAAGGCAAAAGACTAGCTAATAGATATGCAGATGGAGACAAGCTAATCTACGACGCCAATTGCTCACACTCGTCTCTAATATAAAAAAGTTTCAAAAGATGCCACGAACGATAACCATTCATAGTTGGTACTGGAACCTGCATCACGCAAAAAATGCAGAGTGTTGCATGAGTACCAAAACAAAGGTACTCAATAGGTATCATATGCCGAGTGAGCAAGAATGGTAAAAACAATAAGAAAAGATAGAATCTAGACACAAACAGAGGTCTAAGCGGATATGAAGGAAAGAACATGAGAATACTGAAAGTAAATAGAAGTACATCTAAACTAAACCTAACTGGACCCATAAGCCAAAAAAGTACACTCGTGAGTAAGTTTAAATAAAACACGAATGGACCATATAAGCCTAACACGTACACTTAATAACTCAAACTACAAGAGCGAAGTGCCTCAATCCAGCTCCAATAAATATACTCCGAGCCTCGAACCCCATGTAATGTCCTCTAACTAGAGGTGACAACCAGGAACTGTAAAGCATTAGCCTCAAAGTGGGAATAATGACCTCGAACCATCAACATCAACCTTGGATGGGAAATAACGACCTTGAATGATAAACATTGGACTCAAACCGGAAATAATCATAGTGTCCTGTAACATCCCAACCCATATAGAAAGAGTGACAAAGGGGCGTGTCAACTCCAAAGAGGATTCCAATATTAGAAATAAGTCAACGTGGAACGACGTCCACCCACAAATATCAACAGAGGGCTCAAGCCTAGGATAATCCAATCCCAAGTCGTCGCAAAAGCACAAAACCTCTAATAACACGTCGGAGCCACAGAGCTAGGAAGAGAAGACAGAGAGTCTACAAAGCTATAAAATCACCTAAGCTAAGGTTCATACTATCAAACTCAAGTCTGCTATTTGAGCCTACAGGGATTTAATCTGTCTGAAATGACATCAGAGATTATAACAATGCTACAGGGCTCGCGAGTCTAAGGAAACACCAGTCTATCCTAGACTAAGACCAAACATGCTCCAAATAACAAGTAACAACACAAGTAATTCATAACAACATGCGAAAACAAACATAAAACGTCAACTAGCATGGTACTAAGCCCAAAATAGTGGCAACCAATCCTAAACCATAGTTTCTAAAATGAAAAGCCAGAATAACTAGGTATCTTCCCCCAATTCACACTAATCGTCATGAATTTACGCATTCAATCTCAATATATTTAGAAAGGTTGTTATACCCTATATATAGGTTGTTCGTGCACGCTTCAATCATAATGTCGGAGCTTCTCCCTTCCAAATGACCTCTGAATGTTGCAACACAATAAAAATAGGATCATAATGTCAGTACGGTTTTTTAGACACCAAAAATACTTAAAATGGAAATAGACCAATTTTGGAGTCAAACGGGAATCATAAACCCTGCGGTGGAATTTCCAGAATTGACTTCGTCAAGAAGTCCTAAACTATGCCCCGAATTTGTGTTCCAAAATTGAACACAATCCGAGGCCCGAATCATATATGCAAAGAGTTCATAATAAATTAGGCACCAAAAAGAGGACAGACAACACCTTTAACGCGCACTTCACCTCAAATGGAGGTTCCTAAACACAATGCGATCACTCCACCATGTAGCCTTGATAATTATCGACGTGTGGGAATTTTAATCACCTAAATCGATGTTGAAAGAAGAAATAAATCACCTTTTGAAAATAAGAACTGAAATAGTAAATTCGCTATATAAAAAGCAAAAATATGGTCACTACAAGTCTACTTTTGGTCGCTAAAAGTCTAATTTTAGGTTTAAAAGCTTTCACCAAATATCAGTCGTTCACCTGATTTGCTTTAACTCTAAATTCTATAACGGGGTGCCCAGGATTCATTCAGAACCCTATGCACGCAAACAAGATAAGGGACCCTACTAAATTAGATATCCCAAACTCAACGGAGTAGTGGAAATTCCAATACGAGATCATCTCGGGAAAAAGTGGGTCCCACCCCAAATTCTATTTTCATCCAAAATCCACAAGGAGGCTCAGAATTAGACCGGAAGCCTCGAGATCCAAACGAAGGGTCATTCTAGACTAAACTTAACATTCTTGAGCCAACCAGGCTGAGGGAATTCTCATTCGAGCTCGTTTACTCAGAATATTGACTAAAGTCAAACTTAGATCTTACCTTGGAAGTTAAAACTCCTAATTGCACAAACTAACACTGAAAGCCTCGGGAGTCATGATGACTATGCTACTCGACTAAAATGACCCTTCTAGAGCTGATGAAATCATCAGAATTAGATTTTGAGGTTATCTTCTTGAACTTTTGATGAAAACTGACCGTTTAAGGTTCAAAAGCTCTCAAAATACTAAAACTCGCACCAAACTCAAACAAACGACTAGGTGATCAATTTTTCAGTCCCAAGGGATCGCTATATGAACTCTCTAAACATTGAACAAGAGGCATAAACACAGAAATGACCTAGAGATATTTTACCATTCGAGTTTGAAACTCCAACTCGAATTTAAAATATTTCTTCAGAAATATCTTACCCATACTTATAAAGTTCAAATATGAAATTTCATCAAAATCAGAGTTAAAATTGACCTTGAAGTCCTCAACTTATCAAACTTTTACTTTACCAGGAAAACCTCAAATTTTCAAGCTTATACATGGTTAATATTAGAGCCATCAATATGGGCTTAGCCAATGGGGCCGTCCCAACCCAACCAGTTATTGGGGGTAGGATTGGGATAGGATTTTTTAAGACCATTTAAAACTAGGGCTTATAAGCCCAACCCATATAAGTCTTTGGCACTTGAGGCTTGATCAGGATCGAGTTGGGGTCGGTTTCATGGCCAAAACTATTTATTTAAGGGAAACTTAAATAAATCTCACTAGTGTATGAGCTAATTACTTAAATGCACGATATATTTTAATATTATGGATGTTACTAGATTTTGGTGCGTTCAGATACATGTATCTCGGGATACATGGACGTAAAATTAAGTATAATTTATTCTAGATACCCTTTATAAAAGTGGACTCGCATGTATCTAGGATACATAGATAAATCACACTCGTATAGCTGGGTTGCATCACACTAGATACATATATCTCGCATATCTAGTATCCTAGATACATGCTAATCACACTAGGTTTTTTGTTAGTTATATTCAAACAACACCATTATTTGTCATATTTAATTTGAAAATTTTCTCATTTTCTTGATGTTATAGAATTTTAAGTTTGGAAAGAAAAGAAGGGCTAGCCCGCGACCTTTCTAGTGTTGGGTTAAGCATTTTTAGGCCCTTCCATATGAAGGGTCAACCTGCCTTAGCCCATCAAATTCCTTGGCCTGCGAGGCTTAGGCCGGATGGGGCTGGGCTGACCCTTTTTGACAATTCTAGTTAATATGATGAAAATAATTGATAAATCAATAATTTTATGTCAAAATCAATTTATCATAACATAAGCATCCTAATATAAGTTTTTCATCAAAAACTGAGTCGAAATCGATAAATCTGAATTCTTCCCCAAGAAATTCATGGATAAAGAAAGAAAACCAGATGAAGAAATCATGAGAGAATGCCAAAATGAGTATTTAATACTAAACCACATATTAAATCGAGAAGAATGCCACAAGAATCAGTTCATTCTGAGCTCTAGAACTCTCAATATGCTCAAATTACCAAATACACAGTCTGAAATATTAAATACATATGCAGTAAAATTTACACCAGAAACCAACAACTTTGATTTTACCAAAAGAACCGTAACTTCTTCATACGATAGGGAAATGCCCCGTTTCTTTTTCATAAATTTCTTAAATAATGATACGAACTTACTCGTTTAATTGAAACTCAATTTCGTGCTTGCAATTTGCCCAATCAAATAATATTTCTGCTAGATAAATAATTATTTCATATATTACGATAAGAGTCCAATCTCAAATTAATTTGAAAGGTCCATAATACAAACTCCGCCCAGTAAGCACAACGATTTTTTACGACATTGGACTTTTATATTGGACATATATGCAACATTCAAAGAAACAAGTAGAGGTCTACATTACATTACAATTCATATATATCTATTACAATTCCATGCATATTATAAACGAAACAAATGATACCTAATAGGATAATACAAGGACGGTAGAAATAGCGCTTCACATGTTACTTTTGGATTCTATTTTTGAAAAATAACCAATATCGTAAAACAGAAATTGGTTATTTTCAAATTAAGGAGCTGAAAAGGGCCTATTTGTAAATTTTACCTTGCAAACACCTACCACAAAATAAAATATCATAGATGCATTTTGTACTTTGACCAACTTTAGACCAAGTACAAATAACTTATTATGATCTTTAACAAAATAGATTCCTAGAGATGAGATCAATTTGCTTTGACCATGGAATTATCTTGTTGGAGCTTTATGTTACTCTTCTCCTCTATCATCACATTCTCTTTCTTGTCTTTGAAATTATTGTTTTGTGGTGGTTTAATGTTTATGGGTGGCCTTGGTGGTGGCCTCCTTCTTGTAGCCATGCATCTCCTACAAATTAACACAAAAAGGCCAACAAATTCAAAAGGCAATATTATCACTTAGAAATATATCACATGAATGTAAATGAGTGACTGGCAAAATTTACTCCACTGTTAAATTATGGAACTCCAACATCAACTTTAAGAAAAAGGTCGTCCAAGCCATGACTTAGTGATCAATAAAGTGGATTGATAACGAAAAGGTTTCACGTTCACACTCCAAGGTGATTTCTTCATAGTCGTCAAAATCCTTGGTGGACTAAGTTATCTAGTACCTACATTGGTGGGACGTGGCAGATAACCTGGGGAATAATTAGTTGAGGTGCAATCAAGCTAGCCCAAACACTAAAATTGTTCCATATAAAAATTGGATTATTTTTTTTCAAATTTACCTCTCTATTTTTGGCTTAAGGTTTAGAATTGTCCTTCGTTATACTTCAGGTTGCTGATCCATTAGGGTTAATGAAAAATATGAAATGATTTTCTAACACGAGAGTATGTATGGCCCAAAAATATAATCAACATGACTATGAGAATTAAGGTATTTCATAGAGTAGACGGGTATTTTTCACAAAATTTTCCTTTAAGATATAATTTTTCAGATATGCATACATTTTCTTAATGAAAATAGCTAAGATGGTAACTTACATTGCTGTTATTGTCTTGAGTAGACATGGCTTGAAACTGGAAAATATTAGCATGGTTTTGGGCACTAAGCTACCTGAAAAAGCCATTAGCAAACAGTTTCTGAAAATTGAAATTTACTTGGGAAAATTAATGAGAGGAATGAGTATCTAGCTAATCTTGTTATAATATTTCTATCTATTATATAGAAAAGCCATGAGAAAGACGACCAATGGCATTTTAGTAATTTTAATATCATTTAAGGGCAAAATAATAATTGTATAGTTAATAGTCAAAATGAAAATCTAGAAGAATCCATACTTGTCTTAACTTTTGTTATGGGTACATAAGGATATTATTGTAATATTGTTAAAATGAAGAATTTCTATTAGTTAACTTCTTACAAACAATAATAAATGCTAAGCTTGTTTTGACATATTTTAGAAAGAAAATTTTGAACTAATTAAAAAAAAAAAGTGTTTGAGTAGTTAATATTTTGTTTCTAGAAATACTTTAAAGGATTATTTCGTAAACATATTTTTCATATTATGTTACATAATATGACGACTAACTTTGTATCTTGATTATTAAAATAGTCTTTAAAATGATGTATCAATATTTTTTAATTAATTTTAAAAAAAATATCAAATTTCGTGACTAAAAGAATGAATAATGTTTGACTATCAAGAAATTAATAATTTGATAATGTATTCATCGAAAGATTAAAAAATATAAATTTTCATTTCTATATAGGATATTTTCTTAATATCAAATATGATAAACTATTTAACTGATTGTCATGTACAGTTCGTAGGAAGACGTACGAGACATACACGGGTTCTGACAAAAAGTTGGTCTAATTAATAGGCTCTGAACCTATCTACGGCTGACCAGTACGGACCCTAGGTCCAAACAGTAGATATGGGTCGACAGTTATTTTTAAGGGCTTTTAAGTCTTTTCCCTAATTTCTTTAACCCTATACTACGTCATTTTACCCCTAAATCTAAGCCCTAATAAATACCCTTCACCCTTAGAAATTCCCTCACAACATATTCATTCTCTCAAATTCCTAAAGTCTATCCATGGTTTCTCCAAAAATCTCATCTCTAGATCAAGGAAGAAGAACCTAAGGTTCTTCAAGTTCAAGTCTCCTCTCTTTATCATTGCTTAGGGCTTCAATAAAAGTATGTAGGAGTTCATCAATGATTTCCAATCACCCATTGAGTCCCCTAAGTTTCTTCAATTCTCCAATTCAATATCCTGAAAATTGACTAAGTTTTCATTCAATTCCTCATGGGTTCTATTTGTATGGATTCAATTGCTTTATTATGATCTTATTTTGATGATTCAGACTTAATTACATGCTTTTCAACTAATTCCATGTGAACCCATGCATTGATCTATGAATTTTTTACTATTAACCCTAACTTACAAGAATTTATGAAGAAGCTTGAAACTATGGATATATTTTTATGAAATTATGCATAATTTCATGAAATCAATGTGTATGACTTAAGTAAGCTTATAGATGAAGGTATTTATATGTTCTATTAAGTTTGGCCACATCACATGAATGATATCTAGAATTACCCTCAATGCTTTTGGGATAATTTCCTAAATTAGGTCTTGATTAGTATGGTATCTAGATATACTATCAATGCTTGTATATCACAGTTTTAAAACTATTTCCATTAGTAGTAGGTCATTTCTAGCATGAAGTTAATGACAATGAGACTTATAAAGCTATTATAAAAATATCATGTATGGTGACAGGTTTACTCACGCATGGTCGAAGGAGCTACTCTATAATGTCTCTAGCTTGGATTTGTATCGTAATTGTAATTTTTCCAATGATGATGAAATGAATATGATTAAATGACTATACCGTGGGATTTATACTTTGCACCGAGTGGACTAGCGTCAATTATCCATGTCCCATAAACTATGTGTCACCATAGGATTGTCTTAAATGACCTTGCTAGTAGATCCACTTTAGCAAAAGATGATGTGTATGGATTCTACCTTGGCAAGTTGTTTCCCCTTCTTTCAGTTTGAGGGCTATACTGGATTCCATGTTATAGCTCACATAGTCTATGCCGTTTATTTGGTAATCTTCCCACAAAACGAACTAAGTTAATTACTAATGTGTTATGAAGCTTCCTTTATGATTTAAAGATGCATTGTCCATGTTCAGGATTTATGAATCTTCTTAAATGATTTTACTATGTTTTAACTTGGTCATGCATTCCATGTTTTTGATGATGTCCCCTTTGATCATGTCTCATTTTTTATTGCATTCCCCTCATACTTAGTACATTCCATGTACTAATGTCTACTTGTGCCTACATTGTTTCACTAATGTAGGGTTTGACGACTCTTCTCCCTCCATTCATGGCTAGTTGATTGTATTAGAGACTTGAAGACTTGGTGAGTTCTCATACTTTGAGGACGATGTCACTCTTATATGTTTTTACTTTATTACCATTTTCAAACTTTTTATGTGATGTATGAGTTATGTTTCAATCACTTAAATTGATGTAATAGATGGCTAGTTAACAGTATGTTAGACTTACGCTTTTGTCAAACTCTTCAATATGACATGCTACCTTTTAAACTCTTTTGTTTCTATTATCTTGTATGATGTATGCTAAATGGCTTGTGTAGGGCCTCTCGGGGTCTTATATTCCATGTCACATAGAGGGTGTACCTTGGGTCGTGACACCAACTTGGTAAGAATTCTCCTAAAGTCATAGGATATCGTGGTTTCTGAAGGCGATACTTTTATACTTTTGCCCTTTTGTATGCTTGACTGAGTTTTGCTTCTTCAGTTTCCTCACCATACTTTTTTTTGTTTAGTTTTCCGGATGATCTTTTCATAAACTTTTCTTGTTGCGTCTTTGCCTAGTCATAAAATTCTATCCTTTATCATTATATATATCAACTTGAGATTCATCTTGCTCCAACAACTCTTCATCATTATCTTCAGATATACATATTTTGACTGGATCAAGAGAGCCAAACATGATAAATATTTGGATACAACTTGACTTCTCATCATCAAGGACAATCTTCTTTCGTTAGCTAATTTCATAACTCTATCCTTGACGACAAAACACTTCTCATAATGGTGACCCATAAACTTATGATACTTGCAATAGTGTGGGTCATTAGTTTTTCCAGCTTCATTAGGTCACTTCATCTCTAAAAAATCAATGAGCTTTAACTTAAGCAATTCATCAAAATTTTCAGAAACGTCAGAATCTAGGAAGGGATATTTCCTTTCTTGCATCTCCCTCAAGGTCAACTTTCGGTTCAGACGCTCTTTGAAAGTCATCTTCACACTTTTCTTCTTGCTTTCCTTCGTAGTTAACTTCATAGGAGTCACATTGACACATTCATGGATTATTTATTTTTATTCATGGGAACAAACTTACTCCATCTCTTGAATTCCCTACTTATCCTTTCCTTTGCGAGGATCATGGACATGCATCACATCTTTCCTAATAGAAGACATGCTCAACTCCATTTCGTGAGCGCGAGTAGCTAGATCTTCAAAGGACCTTATCTTAATTCCCTGTAAGTTGTATAGAATCACCTAATACATTCCTTGAATACATATTTCTATTGGAGAAGTTTCACTAAGTCTATCCTTGCAATTAAAGCTCACATTTGTCCATCAATTTATAAAGTTAATAACCGGTTAATCATTACTTTGACTAGTATTCATGAGATTTACCATGCTCACTATGCATCTGGTGCTATATAAGTGATTAAGAAACTTATGCTCCAGTTGCTCCCAACTATCGATAGAATTAGGCTCGAAATTTATGTACCATTTAAAGGCATTTTCTTTTAGAGATCAGATAAATGGCTTGATAAGATAATCCTCATAGGTCCCAGCGTTATTGCATATCTTTACAAATTGTGAAATATGTTGCTTTAGATTTCCTTTGCCTTTAAACTGTTGAAATCGAGGAGGCTAATAGCCGGCAGTAATCTTGAAGTTATCAATCCTTGCAGCGTACGACTTGGCATACATAAGGGAAGACTTGATGGAGACTATATACTTATCTATGATGGTCCATTCAATGAAATATTTCTATCTATCGAGTAGGATCATTCATTTAGATGAAGTTGATATATTTTTGAAAAGTGGTGCTTGCTTCATATGATTTTTTATCTCTTGAACTTCAATTCCTTTTATAGGTAGATGACTATCTTTTTCATCTATAAAACCATCCATCCTATCCACAAAATTTTTAATTCAAGACTCTTGGTGGTATATATGCTTTGTCAATCTTTCAACCAACTTTACCAGATTTGCATTTGTTTCTTCATGGATGAATAATCAGTTACCATTGATTGCATGAACATTGGGGACGTAAGAGAGTAGCATATATTATCACGGAATTTGATCTTTAATAGATTCACATTAAGCGACGCATGTGAAGAGGATTCACTAGTTGAATCATAGTTCTTCTTTGTAGTGGAGTTCTTGGAACTAGAAAACTCAAGTAGAGCTAAGGTCTTCTTGATCTTTTCAGAAACACTGCTTCCTCCTTCTGAAGCATTTGTGGAGGACCTTGATCCTTTTAGAGTTGAAGACCCAAAAATAGGAGTTCATATACACAACACTTGAAGTATTTGTTGTCCCCGCATAGTGGTCTTGCTCCTCGTAACAAATTCAAAACTTTCAAATGTAACATCTAGGAATTCCTTCTATAGAGAACTTGGAGCCAACAACCTTAGAGGAAGCTGATTGAGAGTTGATCCTCGTGGAAATCATTTCGATATTCTTTGATGCTTGAAAAGTTGAGATGAGAGGAAGAGATTGTATCACTGGGCATGCCAAAATTTGTAGATAATAAAATTTGTGTCGAGAAAATATTAATCAAGACAAAAACATATCACAATAATTGTATTTATTTGATTTCAAAATATATATGAGAATTACAATCTCTATGAATCCTCTGATTCATCTTTTTGAATATAAATTCAAGGGCTCTTGAAGCTTGAACATGCTCTTGGATTGACTGTTCTTCGAGCTTGATCTTGAATCTTAATGAACTTGATCTTGAGTTATTCTTGAACTTGATCTTTCCTTATACTTGAATTCAAGGGCTTCTGAGCTTGTTCTTGAATATGGTGGTCTTGATCTCGATTTGTTCTTGAACTTGATCTTGACTTGTACTTGAATTCAAGCGCTTCTGAGCTTGTTCATTAATCTAGTGGTCTTTATCTTGAGTTATTCTTGAACTTGAATGCCTGAGTGCTTGAATTTTTTAACTTGTAGCTTGTAGAGAAATTTACAACGTTTGATCCACGAGCTCTCTCTAGCTTCTCATTAGAATTCTGGTGTCCTTTTTTTGAATTATGAGACCCCTATTCATAGCTGTATAATTGAGGAACTACGATGAAAATAGGTTTCGCTTCGTCCAATCAGATTTAAGTGACATGACATATTGAGCTATAGTAAAGTGGACTTATCATTTGTAGCCATAATATAATCAATGGATTGGTCCAATGAAATTCGACTTTAATTAAATTCATATTTATTGGACTTAAAGAATTGATCCGATTATATTAATTAATAATATTTATTTGAACTAATATATCTTGAATTTAATATAAGCCGAATCATTTTATGAATTTATATCCAATAAATTTTAAATGATTACAAATGTTCTCTACTTCAAGTCCTGGCGAGATATTTTTATCTTTTTAAGACTTGTTCTTGAAGTATTAAAAAAATGATAATTGCATGTATTGTATCTTAACATGCACCATGAATACGTTTAATACATATACACATTTGTAGACATTAAAATTTTGTGGGACTTTACAATAAGTATTTGATTCCACTTAGGATTCTTGTAGCTAGGCTACTCTACCCTAAGCCATAACTTATGCTTATATAAAGGGTATTATATTACCTTAATATATGCATCTCAATTTTTTATAAATTCATAGAATATTTACACAGAGATCAAGATGTGACCTCCTATATTTGAGAAATACACTACTAATAGCCCTCGAATCACGGAGAAATCCATAGAAAAGAATCAAGAGAACAAATAGAATCATATACCGCACTATTTATCAATAAAATATTCTTATTTTTTCATATCCTGTGGGACCAAATCTAGCTGTCCCTGATCTCTTCTCTCACAAATTAAATCTATAAATCTGAAGTCAAAAAACTGCGAATGTGGAAGAATGAGTACTTCAAGCTTCATCTTTGAGTTTCATCAAGTCCACTCTCCAACAAACCTTGAAGTAGAGGGGATTTATAGACATTAATATTTTGTGGGACTCTACAAGACATGTTCGATTCCAATTAGCACTCTTGGAGGCTACTCTACCCTAAACCCTTACATGTTGTGGACTAATTACTCTACACTTACATTGTACATATATGTAACGTTCAAAGTAGCACATAGAGTTCTACATTACAATTCATAAACTTCCTCCATCCCATTTTATATGAGCTAGTTTGACTCGACACAAAGCTTAAGAAAGAAAGAAAGAAAGACTTTTGAAATTTGTGGTCTAAAATAAGAGATAGAAATTATCGCTATAAATCATTTCATTACGGATAAAATTGGCATTTTAAAGTTAGATTGTTACTTAATAAAGAAATGTATCATTCTTTATGAGATTGACTAAAAAAGAAAGTAAGTCATATAAGCTAAGAAAGAGGGGTATATAAGACAACCCCAGCATAATTTGTAAATGAACAAAACAATCCCTAACAGGATAACCAAAAGAAAAAAGAAACCTGAAGGACAATACAAGCACGATAGAAATAGCGTTCCCTTGTAACTTTTCAGCTTCTATTTCTGAGAAATAACCAATGTCATAGATTTCAGAATTGGTTGTATTCAAAAGATGAGCTGAAAAGTGTCTACTTGTAAATAAAATATCATACATATTAAATACGTACGAATTTACATATGTTGTTAGGAATAAACTAATGGAGCACTTTGCTGCTACAATTTCCCTAATAACAAAAGCATGCATTTATACTTTGACCTACTTTAGACCAAGTACAAATAGCTTATTATGATCTTTAATTAACAAACAAGATTATTCCTAGAGATTAATTTGCTTTGAACATGGAATTATCTTGTTGGAGCTTTTTGTTACTCTTCTCTTCTATCATCGCAGTCTCTTTCTTGTCTTTGATAATATTGTTTTGTGGTGGTTTAGTTTTTATGGGTGGCCTTGGTGGTGGCTTCCTCCTTGTAGCCATGCATCTCCTGCAAATTAAACACAAAAACGCCAATAAATTCAAGAAGCAACATATATATATATATATATATATATATACATCACATGAATGTAAATGAGTGACTGTCCAAATTTACTTCTCTACCATACGAAATATCCTGTACTTACAAAAAAAGGGTGTTGAAGGTGTAATTTAGTGGTCAATAAAATAGGTTGATAATCATAATGTTTCAGGCTCAAATTTCAAGGTGATTTCTTCATGATAGTTGTCAAAATCCTTGATAGACTGAGTTACCCGATACTTGTATTGGCGGGAGGTAGCAGATAGCCCATCGAAAGGTATACTCAAACTAGCCTGAACACTAAAATTGTTCCATAAAAAGAATTTGGAAAAATATTCATTCTCTATTTTGACTTAAGGTTTAAAATTGTCCGTCGTTATACTTTAGGCTATCCAGATCTGTTAGGATTAAGGAAAAATATGAAACGATTTTCTAGCACAAGACTATGAATGTCCCAAAATATATATAGAATGTAATTATGCTAATAAGATATTTCATATAGTACACGGATATTTCATCTTAGAAAATAGGTAAGATTGATTGTATAGTTGTAAACTCACATGGCTATTATTGTCTTGAGTAGACATGGCTTGAAGCTGGGAAATGTTAGCATGGTTTTGGGCACTAAGTTACATGAAAAAGCCATTAGCAAAGAGTTTTTGAAATTTTCTTTGAAAATAAATGAGAGGAAGAAGTATCTATATAAGAAAAATATTTCAAACTGTTCTCAAAATTATTAGGGAAAAAGAGAAAGACAACTGTATAGGACAATCATTGACCCCCACAAAAAAAAAAGAATTATAAAGAAAGACTTACTTTTATTAGTTAAACAACGACATGTATGTAACTTTTCACTATGACTATGGTGCTCTGAAAAATAAAATAATAACATGTTATACAAAATAACAAATAGCCGATACCTGATTCAATACATCTCAATTTATGTGATGTTGACGTCTATAGAATTTGGAGAGTCAATCAATTTTTTTATATATCTTTTACGTATAATATTTTGAGTTATTGATTATTGTAATTTATAATATTTTAAACATAATTTTTAAATATATATAAAATTAAAATAGAAAAATTATAAAAATTACAAAAAATACTCTCGACTAAAAGTAGAATGACACCAACGAAGGATGTGTGCTTCTAGAGAGTATATATAATATAGTAGTGAAAAGTATATTCTTTTTTTGACTACTTTTTCTTTGTTTATTTTTATATGTGCATACTGGTGGATAAGCATGTTTCACGATTTTCTTTATCTATTAATTGATTGCCTCTCTCTTTTTCTCTAATAATATTGGTCCCATGCAACTATTTCCAGAAATATCTGGTTTATTACTTTCTTGGAGCTTTTTGATGAAAGATTAAATTTTTTGAGGACATGAAGTTGGGTTTTTGGCTATCAAGTGTTTACATGAGAGAAGGAGAAAGAAGAGAGCATTTCCTATGAGGTCTCAAATTAAAGCCTAGGCCAACATATTTTAAATTTATGCAGTTGAGTAATTAGTAATGTTCTCATACGAGAGATATGAGAGAGCAGTATGTTGATATGTATTAAATTCTATTGAGTTCTTGAATTCATTATTGATTTTGTTGTTGTTGTTGTTGATAGGAGAAATAGGAGTCGTTATCCTTTGAGTGCTCATAGGTAAAAGCTCTGTTCAATGTAATAGCTTATGAACCACATAGGAATCCATTATTAACCATTAGGAATTCATTATTAGCCATCGATAATATGAGGAAACAATTTTTATTCTTTATAATTAATTAGGCCCTCCAAACTTCCTTTTAATGTTACATATAGGCTTTGATTAAATATGGATGCACGAGCGCCCGATAAAATGGATAGTTACTCATAAATTTGAACAAATGGGAGAGAAAATAAGATTTTTTTCTTCTTTCATGATAATCAAAAAATTCTCGGAGAAAAGCAGTTTATAGCTCAAAATTCGATAGATAATCGGCTACTAAAAATGCTTAAAAACGACGGCCTAAAATGACGGGTGACGTGTCTCTTTTAGCTATTAATAATGGAAAAGTGATGCAGTCACTTTCTTCGCGTTTGTCCGTATTACTTTTCAAAAAGCAACAGACTGCGTTGTTTGTTTCTTTTTGTAAAAAAAAATATTTTCTTCTTAAGCAACGAATAACGTTGCCTTTTTAAAAAAAAAGAAATGATAGAAAAGCGATAGCCCGTGTCTTTGTTTCTTCAATTTTTTTCGTCAGAAAAAACAATGGAAGTTGAGGATGAAGGAGATCAAATCGGTAAAGGTTCAGATGAAACATTGTCCGATTGAGGAGGCTACTTGGAGAACGAGATGTACATGCAAGATAAGTATCCTCACTTGTTCGAGGATTCAGGTACTACCCTCCTTTCTATTTCTTGCCCAATTTTTCTTGTTTGATCACTCAGAGATGAGCGATGAGTAAATTGATATATATTGCAACGACTCATTTCGGTTTTTATGACAAAGCCAATGGTGAAAGAACTCGGGCCAGAAAATATTTCGGATAGTGCCTTAAAATTTTTAGGCTAGACCAGTATTAGACGGAGTCTAGGCTAGGTGCGGTCTAGGGCCATCCAGGAATGGGTGGAGTGTAAGGTCTAGGTAATTCAGTTGATATTTTCTTGTAGCCAAGACATTAAAAAACCTGTAGGGCTTCACAAAATCGAATATGAGTGAGTAAAACTCTCGAAATTGAATTCACCGTGAAGGGAATAGTTTGGGACGTCAAGGAAAGGCCGTATGTTTTAAAGAATTGGATTTTCGGAGATTTTTGAGTCTCTGAAGTTCGGATAGTCTACTATAGTGGGAGGTGTCCCCTATAGTGGCCATTGTCATAAATTTCAAAAGAGGGAGCTGAAAAGTGCCTATTTGTGAATTTCACCATAAGTGCGAAGTACTTTTCATATGTTGGTAGGAAACTAATGAAGCACTTCTCCTAATACTAGTTTCCCTAATAACAAAAGCATTTTGTACTTTAACCAACTTTAGACCAAGTATAGATAATTAACTTATTAATACTAGAGATCAATTTGCTTTGACCATGGAATTATCTTGTTGGAGCTTTATGTTACTCTTCTCCTCCATCATCACATTCTCTTTCTTGTGCTTGAAATTATTGTTTTGTGGTGGTTTAGTTTTTATGGGTGGCCTTAGTCGTGGCCTCCTCCTTGTAGCCATGCATCTCCTGCAAATTAAACACAATTAGAAATACATATGTAGATATTAAAATTTGGTAGAACTCTACTAGACGTGTTCAATTTCAATTAGGTTCTTGGAGGTGCTCTATTAAATTCTAACCCCTAGTTCATTTCGATATAAATGTCGTTCAAGAGTATTGTAGACAGTGAAATTTTATTGATAAATCCATATTAAATTTTGGATTAATCCATAAATTATGATATATTGACCAAGTTAAATTACTGATTAATAAAGTCGCATTAATATTTAAGTCAAAATATATGACTTAAATAAAGTCCAAATTACATTTGGGTCAGTCCATTAAGTTGACAAGATGAGCCAAACTCATGTTCTTCAAGCCCAAGGGCCAAAATTACTTGGACAAAAATACCCCTAAAACCCTAGCTCAAGCCTATATAAAAAGGTCTTCATAAGACCAAAAGAAAAGAAGGAAGAAAAAGAAGAAGACACATAGAAATACATAGAGAATCCTTGCTCTTCAGTGGTGATCTGCAAGTCTTCCGCATACAAAGAAGTCTTCGCTCCAACTGCTGAGCCGCAAGTACAAAGAAGTCTTCGCTCCAAAAGTTGAGCTGCAAGTATTCCATCAAATCAAGAACATCATTGAAGAGAAGAATCAGGGGATTACATATCTTTTCTTAAAGATTTTATAAAGATTGTAACCTTCGCATAAATTCAAATACAAATACTGTTGTTTGCTTGCTATTTTTTTTCCTGTTTGCTGTATTTCAGGATTGAAACTTTAGACGCTTACAAATTGGCACGCTCAGTGGGACCAAATCTGCCCTTCATCACTTCTCTCTTAAATCAATTCTGAAAATCTGAAGCTACAGAGGTGAAAGAATGAGTACTTCAAGCCTCGTCTTTGAGTTTCATCGAGTCTACACTCCGATAAGCCTTGAAGCAGGGAGCATTTGTAGACATTAAAATTTTGCGGACTCTACAATACGTGTTCAATTCGAATTGGGACTCTAGAAGGTGTGTTCAATTTCAATTAAAATTCTTGGAGGCTACTCAACCCTAAACCCTAGTTTATGCCTATATAAAGGGTACTAAATTCTCTTAAAAGGCATCCTGAAAATTTCATAAAGAGATCGAGATCTCGAATATTCCGCAAATTGATGGAATATTCATATACAGAGGTCAAATCTAAATCATCCTAGTTCGAGAAATACACCACTAACGGCCCTCGAATCATGGGTAAATCTTAGGAGAGTAGAATCAAGGGAGGAACAGAATTGTACCCGCATTTTTATCAATAAAGTTATGTTTCTTCATATTTGATTGTAATTTAATTTCTGTCACTTTAAAATTTGTTGCAAACAAATTGACACGCCCAGTGGGACCAAATTTGCCCTTCATCTCTTCTCTCTTAAATCAAATCTGAAAATCTAAAATTGGAATGGAAGAATGAGTACTTCAAGCCTCGTCTTTGAGTTTCATCAAGTCTACACTCCGACAAGCCATGAAGCAGAGGGCATTTGTAGACATTGAAATTTTGTAGGACTCTACAAGACGTGTTCAATTTGAGTTGGGACACTATAAGACGTGTTCAATTTGAATTGGGACTCTACAAGGTGTGTTCAATTCCAATTAGAATTCTTGGAGGCTACTCAACCTTGAACCCTAATTCAGTACCCCTATAAAGGCTACTATATTCTTTTAAAACGTCATCTAGAAAATTCCATAAAGAGATCAAAATCTCGAAAATTCCATAAAAAGAACTCGAATATCTCAAATATTCCACAAACTCATGGAATATTCATAAAGAGATCAAATTCAAATCACCTTAATTCGAGAAATACGCCATTAACGACCCTCAAATTATGAATATCAAGTCCAAATCATCCTAGTTTGAGAAATACGCCACTAACAATCCTCGAAATATGTAGATCAAGTCCAAATCATCCTAGGTTGAGAAATAAGCCACTAACGGCCCTCGAAATATGTAGATCAAGTACAAATCATCCTAGTTTGAGAAATAACCCACTAACGGCCTTCAAATTATGTAGATCAAGTCCAAATCATCCTAGGTCGAGAAATACAACGGCCTTCGAATTATGGATAAATATCTTATGAGAGAAGAATCAAGGGATCAATAGAATTATACCCGCAATCTTGATGAATAAAATTTTGTTTTTTCATATTTTTTTGTAATTGTAATTTAGTTTCTATCAGTTTAAAATTTGTTGCACTATATAGTGATAAAAAAGTATATTCTTTTTGGACTACTTTTTCTTTCTTTCTTTAATATGTGCACAATGCACACTTGTGGATAAGCATGCCTCACGATTTTCTTTATCTATTGGTTGCCTTTCTCCTTTTCCCTAATAAGTTTGGTCCCATGTCTCAAAAATATCTGAGTTTTATAGCAAGACAAAACAATTGCGGTATTTTGTCATTTATTTGAAAGTGATTTTTTTTCTTTTTCTAAAAAAGGTCTGTCTTACGTTTTTTTTTCTCTTTCTTGAGAAATGATGGGTTTGATTATTAAAATTCCTCTCTTTTTACGATGTTATTTTTCTTAGCAACATTCAGCGTTTTACTTGCATAATACACCAGATGAAACAGCGTATCCTTCCTTTTACCAAGTATCGCACCAAGAGTCACTTCACTAGCATCACACATCAATTCAAATAGAAGACTCCAATCCGGTGCAACAATAATAGGGGATGAAACAAGTTTGTCTTTGAGACATGAAGATGCTTTCAAGCAAGCATCGTTGAATTCAAAAACACTCTCCTTTTCAAGTAACTAGCAAACACGATCAATTGAGCATGGCCTAATAAGACGACGATAAAATCCAGCATGGTCTAGGAAACTCCGGACTCCTTTAACTGAAATAGGAGGAGGTAGCTTAGCAACAACCTCTACCTTAGCTTGATCCATTTGAATTCTCTTGCGCGAATTTTTTTCCCCAAGAACAACTCATTCCTTCACCATGAAATGACACATTTCTCAATTCAACCCGAGATTCGTTTCAACACACCTATTCAACACTTTACTCAAATGCTCAAGACATGTTTCAAAAGTATCACCCACCACCGAAAAATCATCCATGAACACTTCCATAGTGCCCTCCACCATATCAGCAAAAAATGATAGCATACACCTTTGAAAGGTAGCAGGTGTATTACAC
>JAJOOS010003947.1:0-22811 GCA_029582725.1 Solanum chiquidenum
TCTTTCTGCGCCACTTAGCTCTCATTATCTTCTTTTGTTCCTTCTTTCTGCGCCATTACTTTTTCCTCTATAAATGGTCTAGCTACTCTCTCTTCACTATTTCTACTTTTATTTTATCTGTCCTTCACATTGAAGTATAAGAAAATCTTGAATTTTTAAAATTATTTTACATAATAATTTATGTGGTATCATTGCATAACAATCTTTGTTATATTATTGAATACCATCATAACTAGGTAGACTATAAACCAAACAAAGTTTTATTTAAAAATTCTCAAAATTTACATATTAAACGTTAGATAGTTTGATCGTCTGAATCAAGTTAATTTTATTCACAATTTTATATACGAATTTTACTTATGGAGTAAAAAGAAATAAAGAGCTAAAGAATAATTTAGTTTGAAGACAGATTATGCTTAATTTAGTTATCTTGTTATTATTATTAATGATTTGATTTGTTATATTAAAAAAATTGTTTACAACAATATCCGTTACCTTATTTAGTAGAAAAATGTTTTTGAAATTTTTGATATTTTATCCCGAAATAACTATTTTTGCTAATGTTATTCCACCATACAAAAAATAACTAATCTTGATACTAATTGTTTGCCTTAATATATTTTTTCACGATTAATAACCACACAAGAGACAAAAAGTGTACTAAATTTCATCGCAACATACCAAACTAGCCCCAAGTAACTGAGATATTTTATCCGGAAATTATTTTTTCAAGTGTTATCTCATTTTTAAAGCGGAATAAAAATAACACTAAAATTTTGGGATAATTATCTCATGTTCCTCCGGCTAAACGAGATAAGTGAGTTTATTTTTTGTTTTCTATTTAATATTCTATATTTATATTGGAGTCCGATAAAATTCGAATTTACATTGAATAGAGCTCCATTCATATATAACGCTTGGCAGCTCCCTGTTAATAATTTTTTTATTTCTAAAATTTAAATTCGAGCTTTGAATAACCTCATCCAGTACACCGGACCGAGTTGTATGTATCAAATCATGAACCCACAAGAAGTAAAATTATTGCACTCTCTCACATCCTATATATAGTGAGGCGAAACAACTTAAAAAAAATACCCCCACTAAACAAACACAGCCATGTTAGACGTGTATAGTACCATTGATTCCGTCTCACAGAACTTCTCCCTTCCATCGGCGCCGCCGTCATCACCACCGACGGTGAGCCGTTACGAGCTCCAAAAACGGCGAGATTGGAACACATTCGGACAGTACTTGAGAAACCACAAGCCACCATTGATACTTTCGCGATGCAGCGGAGCGAACATTCTAGAATTCTTAAAATACCTAGATCAATTCGGAAAAACGAAAGTTCATAACTGTAATTGTCCGTTTTTCGGCGATCCTCATCCGCCGGCGCCGTGCAATTGCCCGTTGAAGCAGGCGTGGGGGAGCCTTGACGCGCTAATTGGGAGGCTACGCGCTGCTTTTGAAGAGAACGGAGGACGGACGGAGACGAATCCGTTTGGTGCTCGAGCAGTGAGATTGTATTTGAAGGAAGTGAGAGACACGCAAGCCAAAGCGAGGGGGATTGCTTACGAGAAGAAGAAAAGAAGAAATATTAAGCAGCGGATTAGTACTAATATTTGTGATTAGAAGATGCTATATATAATTAATGGCTTTAATTATTTGAAATTTGAATTAATTAGCTTGTTGGATTATTATGTAAATGATATAAGTATATCAATAGGAGTATGTTTTTGTTGAAAGTTATTGGACCACTATCTAGGATGGTGGGAGAGGGTCTCGAGAATTCAGTAATTTTTGCGCATGACTCATTATTTATAATGAGAAATCTATTAACCTATATAGTAAATATTTGTTGAAAATACTACAACAAAGTCATCATTTGATTCGATAGAAATGAAACTAGTTTAAGTTTTTAGTCTTCCTTGATAAGGGTTCGATTCCGAGTTAGACAGAAACGAAATTAAGATTTTATTAAAAAATATTTAAAGGTGTTTTGCGTATACATTTAAGAAACACTAATGTATGATTCATATCAGGATTTTGTTTAAAAAAACATCTGAAAGTGTTTGTGAATACGTTTAAGAAACACTAATATTTTTTTATTCATGTACACTGTAATTTTCTGTAATACCAAGTCATTTATTTCGTACTATAAGCGACTTTAGTAGTAATTGGCTTATACCAAGTACCAATTTAAGGCAATTAGCGCTCGTAAATCATATTATAATTGAAGTTCCTTGTTTGTTTTTTTCAATTAATAACTTTGAAGTATACTAGTCTTTATTAGGATCATAAAACCTTGTGAAAGAGAAACTAAATGAAATTATATTATATTCTTTATTATCTGAGGCGGAGCCAGGTAGGATCAAGGGGTTCATTCAAATCTCCTTCAGCAGCTGTTTACTTTTCAAATTTGGATCCGTTAATAAAAATTATGGCTCTGTCACTGACGTTTTATATTTCCCTTAATAGGGAAAATCAGGAAACAAGCACCAATTTGATTTTTGGTGAAACATCAACGAATCTTGTGGTGATTTTTTTAATTATTTCTTAATTTGCTTTGTATTTGTTACCTCAATGACAAGTTTCCACTAAATAGCTAGCGATGGGACATGCAAATTCCAAAATGGAAAAACGAATCCTACCATATTTCCTCTTGTTAATAATTGCTGCTAGAAAAAGCTTTTCTTGCTTCTGGATTGCATTAAAATGATCTACTAAAAGCACATTATATTATTCTTCATAGAAGAAATGTGGTAGAGAAAAAAGGAGGACAATAATTGGATTAAGATTCTTATTTTTTGGGTTTTCAATTTGTGGTAAAGAGACATTTCCTTTGTGTTTTGGTCTTCAAATTCCATCATTGCATAGGTTTTAGTTTGCCACTAGTTTTTTTGGTTTTTTGTTTGGAGGTTCAAGACAGTATATAGGAAAGGAAATTAAAGTCAATAAGAATATGAATATGTATGTAGAAACAAGATAACAAGTCTTTTAGCGAGGATAATAACTATTTTCCAAACTGCTTTGAATTGATTTTCTCTAAGTCAAGGGTTTATCGAAAGCAGTCTCTCTAACTCCAAGATAGATGTAAGATGTGTATCGAAAGCAGTCTCTCTACATTGAATATATTGATGTTGTTTGTACTTACGATGTGTTGTTAATTTGTTATCCATAATCTTTGAATTTAGCATACAAAATATGTTAATTAATCGACCATGAAGTTTTGAACATTAATTAAATTTAGGCATAATACATAAATTGGACCCTAAACTTGGCTTCAAATTTTAAGTATGACCTTTAACTTTCAAAGTGCACAAATAGGCACCTTAACTTGTATAAAGTTGAACAAATAGACACACATGGCATCCTACATGTCATTTTTTGTCCTACGTGGTGTCCTACGTGGATTGTGCCATGTAGGACTCGTATGTTTACTTGTTTAAGAATTGGATAGTTGAAGTGCCTACTTGTGCACTTTGAAAGTTAGAGGTCATACTTAAAATTTGAAGTCAAGTTTAGGGTCTAATTTATGTATTATGCCTTAAATTTATGTGATGCACGACTCTTTACAGAATTTATAGTTTTGGTCAGACAAAGCAAATTAATGTATTCAGTTGGTGAAGCTTACAAGTTACATCTAACTGGTGAATCTTACAAGATATTTTTATCAATATAACTTTCCTCCTATAATAAAACCTACTACTTTTGAACTGTTCATGGTGGAGCCTTTTCCACCCGGTAACCATGTTGTTTAGGTTAGCTTGTATGCAACTTGACTAATTCCACGAGTTACCTGACCTTTCCGGACAGCATCAGGTAGCAGGTAACTCTATCCATCGCGGCTAGGTTTTTGCCTTTGTTGAAATTTAAACCTGAAACCTCGTGGTTTTCAACTCACTCTATTCACCACTAGGCCACACGCCCCGACATCCTTGGGTGCTCTCATGGTAGAGCCATTTTCTGTTCAAGTAATGCTGTGATCCACTTTCTTCTCAGGTGACTAACAAAACTGCTGAACTGAATGGAGATCCGAAATAAGAGCTTTGTTTTGCAATAAATGCATATTTCTCTGTATTCTGTATGATTTATGAAAGAACCAGAAAATAAAATACTATAAATGGTATATTTCTCTGTTTAGATCATTATTCTCTTTTCAAGTGAGGTTAAATATAAATTAATCAATGCTGCAACACAAAGATGAAATGCCTATGCTACCTGAAGTGCACTTAGCTAAGCTCTATTCTTGTGGTTGGTTAATAGTGAATTTAATCAGAGACTGTTGTATTTGAAGATTCATTTGAGGAACATAACCCTCATTTTGCAGCTCCATTAGAAGATTGTCTAATAAATGATATATCTGAGCAGACTGCGGGTGACTCGAGTCTGCAGCAACAAATATATGAGTGCTATTGTTAACTTCAGTCCAGCTATAACCAGGTACTTTCTGCACTCCTCTTTCCTTCATCATGAGACGAATTTTAGAAACCATGTCCCATTTACCGGCGTTAGCATGTAGATTTGATTGTAACATATAGTAGCCGGAATTTTGGGGGTCCAGGCTCAATAGATGCTCAGAAGCCATTTCAGCAAGCTCGGTATTGCCATGTAAGCGACAAGCCCCAAGTAATGTACCCCAAATGGCTGCATCTGGAGCAAATGGCATGCTCTTAATCACTCCAAATGCTTCTTCCACAAGACCAGCTCTGCCAAACAAGTCAACCATGCATGCATAATGCTCTGTTCGGGGTGTAATCCCATATTCCTTAGTCATGCAATTGAAGTAGTGTTTTCCCTCTTCAACTCGACCAGAGTGGCCACAAGCAGATATGATCGCAAGAAAAGTGACGTGGTCAGGCTGGAATCCATCTTTTCTCATTCCATGAAACAAATTCAGACAGTCCTTAAGTCGACCATGATTTCCATAAGCTGCAATAATACTATTCCATGATACTTCATTCTTGAGCGCCATTAAGTCAAATACGCGCCAAGCTACCTCCAAGTTCCCACATTTAGCATACATATCTATTAATGCACTTTCCACAAAAACATCGGAACTTAATGCACTTTTCATAATGAAGCCATGGATCTCTTTCCCATAATGGAGAGCTGGCAAATTTGCACAAGCAGAAAGAGCACTGGATATGCTGACACAATCATATTTGGCTCCAATTGCACCCATCTGCTGGAAGAAGTCAATGGCCAATTCCGGTTCAGCATTCTGGCAACAACTCGTGATCATTGAATTCCAACAAACAACATCTCTTTCAGACATCCTTCTGAAAACTTGTTGAGCAAGATCCAATCTTCCACACTTTGCGTACATGTCCATCACCGCACTTCCCACATAAAGTATTCCTTGAAAGCTGCGCTTAACAATGACACCATGCAGTTCCTTACCTAATCTCAAAGCAGCCAAACCAGAACAAGCTGGTAAGGTACTTGCTAGAGTAACAGGATTGGGCCTCATCTTCTTATTAAGTAACCATCGGAAAACATCTATGGCATCAGAACTCATGGCATTAAGAATAAATCCTGAAATCATAGCAGTACAAATAACAACATCCACCGCAGGGCTGCAGCTAAATATGTTGCATGCTGCCACAACATTCCTGCACTTAAAGTACATATCAATAATGGCATTCTTTAAGAACACATCAATAGATACATCATGTCTCACGATATAACCATGAATCGCCTTCCCCTGGTACAAATCTTCCGATATAGAAACAGAGGGGAGCAAACTGGCAAAGGTGATAGAGTCTGGTTTGACACTGCTAGCTACCATTTCCCGAAATAAATCCAGCGCCTCATTGATATACCCATGCTGTACATACCCTCCAATCATCCCATTCCAAGTCACACGATCTGCTTGTGGCACTAAATCAAAGATCTTGCGTGCATCAAACAAGGAACAGAATTTAGCATACATTGCAATCAATGTATTGGCTACTGGAGAATCCATTTCCAACCCACATCGCATAACAAGCCCATGAAGCTGACAACCAAATTTAACCATCGTTTCCGAGGCACAAACCGAAAGAACACAAGCATATGTTACTGAATTAGGCTTAGTTTCACTTTTCCTCATTTCCATAAATAACCCAACCACATCATTCACAGACTGTTCATCTTTAGCATAACCATTAAGCATCACATTCCACAAGACACTATCCCTCTGAGACATTTTATCGAACAAAAGGCGAGCATCATCCAAACAACCATTCTCAGCATAGAACTTAATAAAAGCACTACCCACAAACACATCATCCTCAAAACCTAAACTTTGTACCAACCCATGTAGCCATTTACCTAAATTCACAGCATTTATACCAGCACAAGCCTTAATCACACAAGGAAATGTGTATTTATCAGGGCAAGTACCAAAAACCAACATCTTAAAGAACAACAAGATTGCAAGATCAAAACGACCCATTATTGTATACCCTCTAATCATCCAATTCCAAGGGGAAGCATAACACAACTGAAGCTGAAAAAACAGTTTCTTGGCATCGATAAACCTGTTACACAAAACATACATCCCCAAGATTCTTGTACCAAGAATACCCAAGTTGTCGATTCCATTTACTGTTACTTGGGCATGAACCTGCTCCCCTTTACGAAGAACAGAACCAAGATTTTCTGCAGAATTTGTGCAAGATTGCAAAATTGGAGCTATTTTCGATGCTAAAACTTCTTCTGTGTAGTGAAAAACTGAATCTTGGATGAAAGGGGAATTGGGTTTTGAGGAAAATGCCGCAGCGACTGAGATACTCCTTCTGAAGATTGAACAGATGTTCTTGCTTTGAAACAACATTTACAAGTTGAGGTTTACTGTTTTCCTTTGTCCATTTTTCTGCCCTAGAATGTGATTCATAAAATAAAAGTGTTTTAACTTATTAATTTGACAACTTCTTTAAAATGGTTATAAAATATTTAATAAGATTTACCTTCAATTTCAATCAAATATTGTCAAATATGGTTTTGTTATAATGAAAATGATACTTTATAGTGTTTGTTTAGCAAGTGAAAATGCCAGTATATTACTTCAAACTTTTATGGCTGCAAACCTCTTTTTTCCCAGACTTTTCAAGGTCGTGAAACAGTCTTTTGTACAAATATAGTGTAAAATTGTACAATAAACCTTTATAGTTCGATCCTTTCTTGAATCCTGCACATAAAGGAAGCTTAATCCGCCGCCCCTTTTATAGTCATATACAACTATCTAATATGCATTTGATTATTACTATGTGTGCGTATTTAGGATTTTCATGCCAATATATATATTTACCAACTTAGCCAATGCACCACCATAAACATTATACAGGTTACATGCCAAGCTAACAACAAGATATAGTGGATGTTATTCAAGATATCCCTCTAGAAAAACAAATGCTCTTTCCTCAAAAGAGAAACCATGACTTAAGATTCATCAAGACTCTTTATTTGCATTGATATAATGTATGTTTCAATATTAAAGATATGAATTACTATCTATTTTATATCTTTTAAGATTTATCTATTCATTTGTAACTTTTCTTTAAAAAAAATAAAATAATTAGTTGAAATTCAAATTGTGGTTATAAAACTTAAATAACAATATATTAAAATAATGGAAAAATTGCAGAAATCCCACCTTTTAGTTTACTTATTACCATTATCCCCTATAAGTTTTACAACTCTCCAAAATCCCTCATTTCCGCGCATCTGATTAGTGTATCTCGCGCACCAGATAATGTAGCATGTATAAAATGTACATCAGATTAGTGTATCTCGCGCATCAGATTAGTGTATCTCGTGCATCAGATAGTGTATAATGTATAAAATGTACATCATATTAGTGTATCTCGCGCATCATATTAGTGTATCTCGTGCATCAGATAGTGTATCATGTATAAAATGTACATCAGATTAGTGTATCATGTATAAAATGTAATGTATCTTACATAACGATTAATGTATCTCGCGCATTAGATTAATGTATCATCGCTTATATTATTGTATCCGTTTTGAGAGATTTCTTTAATTATAAACTTTTAAGGGATAGATTATAATTTTACCTTAAAAGTATGTGATTTCTGTAATTTGCCCAATAATAACTGAATTAAGCAGGTCAAGACCCAACCTGTTTTTAAGCCCATTGGAGTCCAACCCATTTGAGCCATAGTAAACTTGGACGGGTCAGGACCCAACCCAATTTCTATTTCAACTCATTTTAATATCTCCAATTTCAATTCAACCCACTCATTTAACACCTCTAGATTAAACATATATTCATAAACTCCATGCTACTCTTCTTCTTTATAAATGAAAAATATGCTAGCTACTCCCTTTTTTCAACTACATGTGTCCTAATTTGAATTTGATGATCAATTTGACCAATTTTAAGAGCAAAAGAGTGAGATAAATTGTTCAGAATTCAACGAGAGAATTACATGTAGTCTCTCATACTAATACAGTTTCTCTAGGTACTAACAACTTTTTTAAGAGTTGATCATCTTGTCGGGTTTGTAAGTAAAATGTTTGGAGCTGAGAATATCATAGGAGTGCTTCATCCTCTACATGTTCGTGTGGGTGGCGGTAAAATTCGATTGCAGAATCTGCTCTGCTCTGATAGCATATTGAAGTGTGTGATCATCTTATCTAAAAGCTTAAGCTGTTAGAAAGATGACATTTTTATTAGTTAATGATATTCTCAGCATAATGAAAATTATTACACATCATATGTTTATTTAACTGTTAGGAATAATTTATAGAGAACTTTTTCACGTCGATAGATAAAGGAGTTGTTGTGAATCAAGTCGACTTTATATGAGCTTATGTGTTAGAAGTGTTGAATGAGGCTAAGTTAGATGGGATTATTGGGCCGAGTAAATATTAGAGAGTTTTATTTGGGATTCACGCTCAATTACCAAGTGGTTAAATAGGACTAGGAGTTATACAGAAGGGTTATGCGTATTGTAAAGAAACTGTATGTTTCTCTCATCTTTCTCAAGTCAACTTCTCATCCACATTCTTATCTATCTTTAATTACTTGTTATTTCAGTACTTCTCTTTGTAATTCAAGTGTTGTTATTTTAATTTGGTTATTAATTAATATAATGTTTATGTATTTGTATTGAGAATTCGAATTTGTTTCCGGAGTGATAAGTTTTCAAGTATTTTCGCCTCCTATATGTACTTGAATTTGTGAATTCATCAAATGTCTTTGTATTTATAAATAAATATTGTATATTTAATTACCAGAACTTGTACTTTGAGCTTAGACGCGAATCCAATCTTTAAAAAAAGAATCTGTTATGAATTTAATTTACTTGAAACCTAAATTTAAGTTTTAACTGAAATACCTGTTCAGATAAAGAAATCTTCTTAGGATGATTTTCTTCTATAAATTATGTTATCTTAAAAGTGATTAAAGACTCTTCGATAGTAATCTTGGCTTTAATGTAAGGATATTCGAGCAATACTTTTTTAGAGACGATAAATTTATTTATGCCTCAAAATATTCAGTTCTCTTTCTTTTCTAAAAATCAAAATATCTCTTGGTTGATAAACAATTAAACATAGCTTCCTGGTCTAAGTTAATAGTACTACACTTTCTAAGTCCTTCCTAATAATTAAACTAGCGCCGTTATTCATAAAAGTTCTTTATTGAGACGGATTCTACCTATCGAATCTTATAAATCTTAGCGTTGAATTTGTTGTATTGTTAAGATTATGAATTAAATTTGAACTAATTTATAAAAATTTCTATAGTTTTTCACATAAAAAAATTATATTTTGGCTTAGAAATGAATTTAAAGTCTAACTTAATTTTAAAAATTAGCTAGCTCACGAGGGAATTTTTTTTGCAACAGTACTTATTCACACGAATCACAATATACAATGTTATATACTCAGTATATACAAGGTATAAAGTTTGTATAAAAGCATATTATTATTGTATATATGAGGTGCTTATACACGCTTAGGTTGTTATACAAACTTATACATAAAAATGTGTTGTTTTCCTACCAACTTAGACTACGAAACTTCATTCGAAATGGTAAATATCTTTTGAATACAAATATCAAATATTAAATACAATTTTGAAATGATCGCTAATAAACCACAATCATCAATTTGTTTAAATTTCCAACAAATTCAACCTTTTTAGAACTCCAATAATAGAGTTTCACACATATCCTTAAAATTTTTACAGAAAATAAAGAAGAAATGATGATTGTGGTTGATGACTAACGCGGGTAACAATTGAAATATAGGCTAGTTCTGAAAATAATTTTACCCTAATAGCCATATAGTGTAAAATCATTATTTTTGGAAATTACAAAAATTGTGATGTGTCTATGACATCGTTCTTAAAGATATTTCATTCGTATAAATATATTTTTAAAATTTTAACAAGTTGTTCTAATAATAAATTAAAAGCACAAAATTAACCGAAAAATCATTAAGAAATAAAACTCAACACAATACTATATAGCTAAAAGATTTCGTATTGAACTATTTCCCAAAGGAAAAGGACATTATTTTTTTTATAAAGATGAAAGATCTATAAGTAATATCCTAGCTCAAGAAAAGTCCAATGAATAATAGACTACTAAATATTAATGTTGAAAATGAGTGAAGAATGAAGACAATAAAGAGACTTAAATGAACTGTTAATTTGGTCAAAAGTATCATTAGTATACGTGTGCACAAGTAAACACGGCAATAATACTCGTTATTTGAATAATATTATTTCAATGTATTTCAATCATTAAGGAGCTATATAAATCAAGTTAGATTTTAGTTGTCAGTGAATAAAAATTTTGGTATAAAATTATATAGGATTATGCTTAAATTACGTTATGTTATTTAAACTATTCATTATTGATTACTTGATCGTGATTGAATTGCTTTTTTTTTGGAATCGATTGATAAAGTTATGTTGTTACTCAAATATAATTGAAACATTTTTTAAAATATTAAAGTTATAATTTTTTATTATATGTATATATATAAGTCGAAATCAAATAAATTATGATTATCAAATTATTATATTACTAAATATCGAAATCAAATCCAAGAATTTCAAACCATACGAACTGTGTTAATATGATAATGATATAATACGTACCAAAATTTGAAATCTAAAAGTCTCTAAGATTGATTTATTGAATTCAAAATTCAGTGGCTATTAAAGAAGAAAAAAATCTGTCATTATGTCAAAGTGTCTTTTAAAATAAGATTCCCTCTATTCAACAATAGCTAGTCATAGTTGATTTGGCATATACAGTAAAAACACAATATATAATTAATATTATCACATTACCCTTTGAATATATTAAATTTAATATTTAGGAAAATGTATTAAATATATATTAGTATTAATAATGAGGGTGAAATAGATATAAAAGAGTAAATTATTTTTTAATTTTCTAAACTATACAAGTTCCCTTCATTCTTATTTATATATCACCAATTTAGATTTTATGTACCTTTAGAAATTAAATAAGTTTATCATTGTACTCTTATTTAGTATTATCTTAAAGTCAAGTTTCAATAAATAAACATAAATAGTTTATTTTGTTAATTAAATTGACCAATTAACATAAATTATTCATTTAGTTTTCTTGTATATGTTGGTCAAATTCATACTTCCAAGGCTAAAAATTCTCAAGGATAAAATAGGAAAAACAATATTATTTAGATATTGATTTTGTGAAATGACAAATATTAACAAACATTTATTTATAGTAAATCTCACATGTAAATAAGAATGCATGGAGTATTATTAAACAAAGCCTTATTTTAAATACTCCCTCCGTCCAACAATAGTTTCCGATTCTATTTTGGAATGTCCAATAATATTTGTCCACTTTATGAAATCAATGGATAGTTCCTAAATTACCCTTATCATTAATTATCATTATTTCCCTAATACCTTTTTTAAGACATTATATTTATTATATTTAAAGAGTGATATAGTAAAAATAGCCTTTTATTTATAATTTTTTTAAAAATATACAAAATCGATAATAGACAACTACCACTAAACGGAAGAGTATAATGTACAAGTACAGGCGAACAGAAGGAGTACCCACCATATTATTTATTCTAACAACTTGTGACTCAAACAAGATTTCAAACAGAATCTCACCAACATGGATTGTGGTGCACTGGTGTGAGGCTTCACCCTTAATTAGAGGTCTCGAGTTCGAGCCCTGAATATGGAGAAAATTATGTTAGGAGCGTCACCCTCAAATGGGCCCTGCAGTGCGCGATTCGAATTTAGTCGGAGCTCCAAGAGCCTCCAAACACCAAGTGGGAAACAAAAAACAGAATCTTCAAAATGTATCTTGTACAATTAATTAGGTCCAATACAATTAATAAATTATAGAGATATTCTACTATTTTATTTAGTGATAGACAAAGTCATTTATTGTTTCATAAAAATAATGCCAAGTATAGCGGACCCAAGTCTCACGTGGTTGCCAGCAGGCTATATGTTATTTTGTCCTTTTATTTGTTTATATTCACTTCACTTAAACCAAACCAGATCTACAATTTAATTTTTTTTAAAAAATCTTTTATTTTTTCACAAATTACTCAACAAATTCAAGGAATTGTTCTGATGTTAAGCAAATTATATTTTCAAGTTTAAGGTATTGAGATTATAGATTTGAATTACCTAAAAAAATAAAAAAGTTGAAACATGTTATAGGAGAAAAAGACTTACTAAACGTAAAGGGTTAATTTTCGAAGCCAAACCTTTTCAAAATAATCCTCAACAGCCTAATAAGATCTTTCACCAGAAAGAACAGTCCCAAAAAGAAATAAAAAAGTTAAGTCGATAGAATTTTCAGAAGAAGATGTCGTTCATTTAATGAAAAATAAAAAGAAATATCAAAAAATTATAGTATCCATAAAATCATAATACAAGTGAACAACAAAATTCTAAATATAGAGTAGTTCTCACCTTCTGAATAGATGATACACCTTTACATAATTTTGACCATCATTTTCACTTTTTTCACACTTGATAATAAAATAATAATATATAGTATAATTGCTAAGTTACACCTATTTATTAAAATATATTTTAAAAAAAGTATTGACTGATAATTTGGTGCTAAGGGAGTATTAAACACTTCACACAATTATAAATAGGAATTCTACGAAGAAGACGATTCTCTTTATCCTAATTTATATGACACATTTTTTTAGACAATTTATTTTGATAACAAATGTAAATATTACCATTAACAATCCAATCAATACACCCAAAGAGACCTAACTACCAAGCATTGACCTTATATAGAAGGGGCTATGTAAGTTATGCCTCGAACAATATTTAATTACATGATAAATTGTAGAGTCAAATAATCACATCTCTGGCATTTCCTTGTCTTTCTAACTATGTCTAATCCAGCCTTGAAGCTTTGTTTTATCTGTGTAATTGGTGTATGTATAGTCACCTTTGCTCCCCTATACAACTTCCAATTCCTGGTCTGCCATACATGATAAATTTTATTTTTTTAAAAAAATAAAATAAAATTTATATATATATATATATATATATATTTGGCAAAAAAAAAAGTCTACGTAGGTGTACTTTTTTACTTAATTTATTTTAAAGGTAATTTTAGAATACTACAAAACTTTCTCATACACAAGTATATCATTTAACTTGACCTTAATTGATAGGAGTATTTGTTTACTTTAACTTTAAGTGTGTACAAATAGACATTTAAAGTTGAATAGATAAACACACAAGTCTAACATGAAAACTTGTCTGAGATGCACGCGTCCTACTTGACAAATTGCGAAGATTTGCCATGTTGTTTGTGTGCATCTTACTGGTTCAATATTATAATAATTTAAATGTCTACTTGTGCACTTAAAAGTTGGAGGATTTTATATCATTTAAAATTAAGTTAAAGGATATATTTTTGTCTCTCTTAAATTTAATATCAAGTCAAATTTCATTATATAAATTGCGACTGATAGAGTACTAAACTCTTCTAGAAAACCAAAATAAAGTTAAAATCACCCTATAATCTTTATTAGAGCATAATACTACAATTAAGACACTAATTACACAGAATAAAGATTCAAGATTATAGAAACGACAAAAACTCATGGTCTAGAAAATGACTATTCACCACAATTTACCAAAACTTATATATATATAAATATAAATATAAAATAGTATCTCTGACATTGAGCAGATAATGATTCAATGGAATGAAATCCCCAAATTAGGGCTGAGAGTTGAGGGTACTTCGAATTGACTTGCCACTGATGGTAGGGATAGTTTTGAGATTTCACTGAAAAATTATAGTGAGAGAAGGGAGAAGGAGGATTGACTATAATACCCTCAATTTTTTGTGGGGAGACTAGAAAAAGTTGATGTTAAGGTGAGGGTAATTTAGTACCTTAGTCGTTGAAATTGAGCCAGAATGATACTTGCAAAATTCTATAGTTTTTTCACATAAAAATCGTGCTACGAAATGAATTTTACATCTAATTCGACCTCAAAATGTAATTATGAGGTGAAAATTGTTAATAATTATATAAAAGGCGAATGACCTGAGAGACCCCTGTACTTGACTTCGTTTGTCAGTTGGACCCTCCTACTCATCACTTTGCCAACCAAACGGTTAAACTCACCAGAACACAATATTTTAAACCCTTCTGACCATTGACCGATCTTATGTGACATTAATATTGGTGAGTTGGAAATATAAGTGATTACACGCGCTTGAAAGCGAGTTAAATAATATTTTACTTTAAAAAAAAATCAATTTAACAAATTAAAAAATAAGATTCATCTTCTTCAACCCTCTTTCACCCACATCCACCCTTTCTTCTCTCCACCAACCCTCTCTCCTCTACCCCTCACCACAACCCTCAACTTTCTTCTTTCTCCAGTCCCACATTCACTCTTCTCCGCCTTTTTTTTATATACAAATCAGTAGCCTCAACTTCTTCTAAAATTTTCGTTTTTTAGGTTTGAAAAATATTAGTATCATTCTTGTTAAAAGCATTAACCTAGCTACAATGGACAATGTTACATTGCCATTAAAGGAGAAGTAAGAAAGTAACTAGAGAAATTGTGTGGAACTGCATTACCTTTCATTGATACAAGTGTGTCTATTTATACACATCACTAACCGACTACTTTATTTGCAAAGCTATCTAACTAACTATCAGTTTTAGCTAACAGACTCTGTAACTAATTAGTATTAATCTAATCTAATTAACAATTTTCCACACTCCCCCTCAAGTTGGATGGTGAAAAATGTCCAGCAATCCTAACTTGAATAACATCTCAGTGTACAGTTGTTTTCCCAAAGCTTTTATGAATATGTCTGCCAATTGCTCTTTGCTAGCAATGTAGGAAGTTGTAATCAGTCCTTCTTGTAACCTTTCCCTAATGAAGTGGCAATCAATCTCTATGTGTTTGGTTCTCTCATGATACATAGGATTTGAAGCTATCTGCAAAGCTGCTTTATTATCACAATGTAACTCCATTGGTAATTCCACTTGAGCACCTAGTTCCTTCAGCAAACTCTGCAACCACACTAACTATGCTACTGTTGTTGCCATACTTCTATACTCAGCTTCTGCTGAGCTTCTTGACACTGTACTTTGTTTCTTGGATTTCCATGAAATCAGTGAGTCTCCATACTTGATTCCAAAACCTGTCACAGACTTTCTTGATATCAAACATGATGCCCAATCTGCATCACAATAGGCCTTCACCTTTCCTGATTTCTTGCTACTCATAAGTAATCCCAATGCAGGTTGTTGCTTTACATATCTCACCACATGTAGGGCTGCTTCATAGTGTGATTTCTTAGGTGCATGCATGAATTGGCTCAGATGTTGTACTGCATAGGAAATATCTGGCCTTGTCATTGCCAAATACAATAACCTTCCTATGAGCCTTTGGTATACTCTTCTGTCCTCCAATCCTGCATCATCATCTGCAGAATCAAAAACTTTATCATACTCCAGGCTTGTCAATTTTTGATTCTGTTCTAGTGGTGTTGCAGTAGGCTTTCCTTCCCCTAAACCACATTTTGAAATTAGCTCCAGTGCATATCTTCTTTGATTCATCAAGATCCATCTACTTGATCTGGCAAATTCTATGCCAAGGAAGTACCTCAACTCCCCTAGGTCTTTCATTCTGAAATTGTGATTCAGAATTGGTTTAGTATCATGAATTAGCTTGTTGTCACTACCAGTAATTAGCAGGTCATCAACATAAACAAGTATGATAACAATTCCTCCTTCATTCTCTTTTGTAAACAAAGAATAATCCAGCTTGCTTTGTGTAAAACCAGACTGAACCAGGGCTGTTGTAAGCTTCAAATTCCACTGTCTGCTGGCTTGTTTTAAGCCATACAGGGATTTGAGTAGCCTACATACCTTGTGCTCCCCCTGGCTGCCAAAACCTGGAGGCAAAGTCATATAAATCTCCTCTATAAGATCACCCTGGAGGAAGGCATTATAAACATCCATCTGAAATAAAGGCCAGTTAGACTGAGCAGCAATAGAAACAACAGTCCTCACAGTGACCATTTTAACCACTGGAGAAAATGTGTCATGGTAATCAAGCCCTTCTTGCTGAGTAAACCCCTTGGCAACCAATCTAGCTTTATGCCTCTCTATAGATCCATCTGCCTTGTATTTGACCTTGTACATCCATTTACATCCAATAGGAGTTTTACCTGCAGGTAGGTCTACAACTTCCCAAGTGTGATTATCAGTGAGTGCAGCAATCTCTTGGTCCATAGCATAAACCCAATGCTTATCTTGAACAACTTGACTATAAGAAGATGGCTCAGTAATAGAAGCAGAGAAGGCTGTGAGGTAGGCTTTGTAAGATGGTGAGACTGCAGAATAAGAAAGATAGTTGGAAATTGGATGAGAGGTAGATGATTTGGTAATGTAATCAGTGTGCCAAATGGGGGGCTTAGTAACTCTGGTGGATTTCCTGGCAGGATGTGGTGATGAAATAAGGACAGGATCAGTGGTAGTAGTAGGAGAAGATGACACTGAAGGAACATATGGAAGTGAAGAAGGAGAGGGTATGTTCAAGGTGTGATCAGTGGATGACAAGGGCACATCCGTAGGATGAGGAAATGCTGAGGTAGGAGGGAAAGTATGTGAGGTGGACATGTAGTCTGAAGCCAAAATAGTGGACTTGGGATGCTGAAAAAGGAAGAGATGTTCTCTGAAAGAAACATCTCTGCTGGTGAAGAAGGTGTCTGATGAGATATTGTAAAGTTTGTATCCTTTCTGAGTGGGTGAATAGCCCATGAATACAGAGGGTATGACTTTGGAAGACAGCTTATCTATGAACATAGATTTGGTTGCATAACATAAACATCCAAACACTTTGATATGGTCTAGCTTAAGAGGGTGTCCATGAAACACTTCATAAGGTGATTTGTTAGATAGAACTGTGGAGGGCAGTCTATTTATAAGATATGCTGCAGTAGTGACACATTCTCCCCAAAATTTGAGGGGTACATGAGCCTGAAATCTAAGGGCTCTTGCCATTTCAAGAAGGTGCCTGTGTTTTCTCTCAGCAATGCTATTCTGCTGAGGTGTATGCACACAAGTACTTTGATGTATAATACCAAGGAAAGTAAAAAGGGTATGACATTGAGAATTAAAGAATTCCAACCCATTATCAGTCCTAACAATTTTGACAGATGCTGAAAACTGATTCTTAATGAGATTAAGGAATGAAGTAATATGTATTATTACATCACTTTTCAATCTTAACAAGTAAATCCAGGTCATTCTGGAATGATCATCTACAATAGTAAGGAAATATCTGTAACCATTGTAAGTACATTGTTTATAGGGACCCCAAACATCCATGTGAATGAGATCAAAAAAATGAACAGACTTCTTAGTACTAGTGGGAAATGGAAATCTAGTTTGTCTAGAAAGAGGACAAACAGGACAAAAAATAGATGCTGCAGACAAATTATTGGAGTTGAGTAAGGGAATCTTCTGAAGAACAGCTATTGGTGCATGCCCAAGTCTGAGATGCCAGATGGATGTATCAGCTTTATCAGTACGAATAGACGATGAACAAGATTGGTGTTCAACTAGAGTATTAGCAGGTGGATGTTGTTGAGTAGAGGGAAGCAGGTATAAGCCATCCTTTTCCCTACCAATCCCCCTGACCTTGCCAGTTGACAGGTCCTGAAAGGTACAAAAAGAGGGATAAAAAGAAACACAACAATGAAGTTCCTTGGTAAGCTTGGAGATGGACAAGAGGTTATATTCAAACTTAGGGACATGTAACACAGTGTTCAATACACAATTATCAAAAAGTGTTGTTGTGCCAATGTGTTTAACATCTGTTGTTTGACCATTTGGAAGGTGTAATTGGTTGTTAGAAGGTGGTGCAGATGAGGAATTTAGCAAGGATTTTATACTACAGACCATGTGATTGGTAGCACCAGTATCAACCACCCAAGGAGCTGTGTCTAAACCTGCAGAAAAACACCTTGATGTAAAACATGAAGTAGTGTTTTGGGATATACCTGCCATATTGGCTATACTTCCTTGTGGTGAAGAATCATTTTCCAGCATCCTCATGAGATGATTATACTGATCGTGAGTAAATGATGGCACTAACATAGATGAGGAAGAATCATTGCCATGCTCCAATCCATCTAGCTGACCTGTGTTTTGATTCTGCTGTTGTCTGTTTCCATACTCTGAATTATCAGCATATTGTGCATTGTGTGCCTGTTGCCTCCTATTTCCACCAAACCTTTGTTGCCTATCACCTTGAAATCTCTGTCTTTCATCCCCAAACTGTGGTTTCCTGTCATTCCTATCCACATTTCTATCCACAGAATTCCTTTTACCATACTTGTGATCAGCCGCATATCCTACCAACTTATAGCAATACTTGGTGTTATGATTTCTCATATGGCAATGCTCACAGTATAGATCATTAGCCTTCTTAAATTTGTTGTGCTGGACAAATGCTAATGCAGTAGGCTCATTAATATCTAATTGTTGCAATGGTATCACTGAAGCAGAAATCATGTTTGACTGGACTCTCTGACTCTCATCTTGCGTTATCATGTTGTAAGCTTGGTTCAAGTTAGGGCTAGGAACAGTCATCAGAATGTGACTTCGCGATTGAGCAAATATCTCGTTTAGTCCCATCAAAAATTGTATAAGTTTATGTTTTTCCATATGATCAGCATACTCCCTATATTAGTCACATTCACAAGCAGGTGTTTTATTAGGAAAATATATATTTAGACTGGTTTAGAGTCGCCACTGAATTTTTAAGAAAAAATCAAGAAAACTATTTTTTCAAAAGATTAAAACAGTAAATCTAATGAAATATTTAAAAGGGGTCCGGGGTTCTTATTAGCATTTCGGGAAGGGTTTGAAAGCACCCGTAATGCCCGCTAATACGCGGTTATCCGACAAACAATTATTTGGCTAAATTTGTTTAACTTAACTTGATTTGCAAAAACAAGACTATTTTATAGTTAGAACTATTTTAAAGGGGAAAAGGGGGAATATTTAAATATTATCTAAGTGAGCCGTCTTGCAAAATTATTTCTTTAAGTTTTGTTAAGCGATGACTGATTCAGTTAAATTGTTAAATCAAAATAGGTGTCTTCCGGGGATTTGAATTTTTTCGACCTTAAGGTTAATGACAAATACTAACAAGTAAAATGAACACAGTAAAGGAGAGAGGGAAAGAGAGTCCAGCCCAAGTTTGGTTTTTCTGTTCGCTTGGACCAATACTTGAACCCATTTTCGTCTTGGGCTTTTGACCCAATTTTTTTACCTGTCCTAAATTCTAGCAAGATAATAATAAGTAAAATAACAAGGGCTTCGGCCCCAAAATAACAAAATACAACTTATAAAATAAGGAATGGATCTTTTGAACCCCCTTTTTTCATATACACCTAGTGTATAGAAATCCGCATCAACTCTAATCCCTGTTCATCAATTTTTGAAGGATCTGTTCTTCAATTTTTAAGGGTCGACTGGCTCGAATAAAAATTTGAGCCTCCGTGGCCCAAAAAGAAAATGCAAGGATAGAGTCCATAGAACCCGGACAGATTCACATGCAACAAAAATACAAATATTGTAAGAATCAATTTGAATCAATATGAATCATAAAAATACCATTACTGATAATCAATACATGGATTGGTATCTCCACAAAAGAAACAAATGAGCTCATAAAATATATATAAAAGAAAAGGAACATATAAGAAGAAGAAATCTAGTCTGCCGACAAAGACAAGACAAGACAACCGAAAGTATACTAATGAATGCCTATTTATTGCTCATATTATGATTAAGACTAGTATTTGGTGTGTTCTAGTCACATATTTCACTAGTTGAGACCAAAGAAGACCAACAACATAATATATTATCAATTCTATCACTAAAGATAAAGAAACAAAGAAACTAAAAAAAAAAACAGTAGCCTCACACTGAAACATATTAGTAACACATAAAAAAAATAAAAAAAATAAAAAAAAGAAACTGAATGATCTAAACACTACAGCAAACAGAACAACGGAAAACTAATTATAAGGTTTACATTTAATCAAGGAACACATGAGTGAAATATGAGGAAAGCAAAGGCATACAAGATTATTGGAAAACATCTTAAAAATCAGTGAAGAGACCAATCAACAACTATTTTCATTTATAACGATCAAAGCAACACTCCTTGTAGAGAAGCAAATATTATGGACAGCAATACAATGACAATAACTTTGAACTAGGGATTAAAGATGATAAGAATCTAAACAACTCATGAAATTAAGTTTAAACTACAACAAGCTTTTTAATGCTTATGACAAAAGTAGTGACCCAATTTAGATGAGAAGAAAATTAAACTAGATGAGCATAACAAGATGCTGAAGCTCAAAGAGTATGAAAAGAGAACTTTAAACAACCCACGAGCCTCAAAGAAAATGCCAAATTACGAGGGGCTATGCATCAACCAAGAACAAAGGCGTATTTTCAAACTAAATCGACTCAAAACTATAACAAAAAACAGGTTGCTAGCAAATTAAACTTGAACGATTATCAACCACGATGAAAAACACGATCAAGGGTGTACTATCATGCTAAAGAAGAAAATGTTTGAAAATGAACAAATAATTTTTGGAACAGCAGCTCTTAGTAGAGAAACTGAACCAAACATGTGACATTTCTTAGATGCATAAACATGAAATTGGATGCTTAACATTTACAGGGACTAGAACCGAGATACACAATAGTCTTTAGAACTAACCGGATGAGCAACACGAATGAAGCATCAAGGAAGCTAGGAGTATTTATAACAAAATATGAACAACAGAAACATTATCAGCTACTTAGATACCAAACCAAAGTTTAGCTCATGAAAAACTAAAAGAAAAGCTAAGAACACATAAATAGAAAAACATAAAAGAACTATGAAGTAAACAAAACTAAGGAAGAGTTTACCTCTTTCCGGGGCAGCGAGTGAGGACAAGAACGAGCTTGGAGGAGCGACGACGTCTCACACAGCCTTGAGTTCGAGCACTAGATCAAAGAAGAGATCGATCCAATCTCGAACAAAAAAATTTCGCTCTTAAAATTAGAGAACCGTCTAAGATTTCTTAAGTGTAAAGTTTGTTCAAAGAAATCCAATCCCTTTTTTACTCTAAATTTTCCAACTCAAAAAATCTCTTTCCAAAAATCCCCCCCCCCCCCGCCCTCAACTGAAGATGTAAGAAACATATATAGCAAGGGAATTAGGGTAGATTCAATGGAGGGAAAATCCAGATGGAATTTTACCATTCAAAATTTGAAATCAAAAATCCTTTCACCCTTTCGGACCAACCTTTTTTTTGAGGTTTTCAACCCCATTCCGAAAGAGGAAAGGGGTGGGAAACGCGTGCTGCTGTACGAACCTCTGGCGAAGGAGACGTTAGACTGCAGTCATTTGTCGTCGTTCGCTGTCTGTCGTTTTACTCGCTGATGTTGTTCACGCGATGAGGAGAGGTTCAACAAATTGGGCCGGGTCAAAGGGGAATTGGGCTGCTCACGTTGCTGGACTGGTTGTTTGCAACGGTTCTAGATTCGCTGGTTTCTGGTTCTGCGTGAAAATGAAGAAGAACAAGGTGGGTCGGCTAGTATTTTGTTGTAATGGGTATTGTATGAATTGTTGATGGGCTGTTGTGAATTGGAAATAAAAAGGGACAAAATGGGTCTTTAATTGTGGGCTGGGAATAGGAAAAAGGCTGCTGAAATTTTTAAGAAATGGCCCAAAAGTGGTCTTGCAAAATGAGTTAATGGGGCTAGAATTGTAATACAAAAATGGCAACAAGAAATACAATTACGGCCAATGAGAATTAAGAAGTTAGCCAAATTCAGCTAATTAGAGAATTTGACTAAAATCTATTGTAAGACTAATTAATATTGATTAATTAACGGGCTTCTTAAATTCTACGAAATAAAATAAATCTTACTTATAAACTAATTAACTCAAAAATATAAACTATTACTTAAACTAAACTAATTTGATGAAATATTTAACTAAAACTAAAATATTTTTGAGACGGTTTTCGAATATTCATAAAATATATTAATTATATATATAAATATGTAAAATGTAAGTATTGTCTAAAAGTTATAATAAGTGACATAATTTATTTAAAATAACTCGCAAAATATTTCGAAATTTATAAAACTCATTATTTTAGATCGTTTAAAAAATGGAAGAAGCTCGACGATTAATTAATATTGGGGAGGGTCAAAATTAGGTGTCAACA
>JAJOOS010003948.1:0-14028 GCA_029582725.1 Solanum chiquidenum
TTTGAACCTGCGACCTCATGGTGCTCAACCTAATTCATTGACTACTAGGCCACACCCTTGAGTCAATCAAGTTGTCATTCTTGTGAAATTATCATACATGTTTCATCGTCATTGTCTCAAGTTGGTCCAACTTTTGCCTGATCATTGCCTCAGATGCCTCTTGTCTCTAGGTCTTTGATCATTGATTTCCTTCCTTTGGTCCTGTCCTGTTTTTGCCTCAGCTGGTTTCTCACCCTTGTTCGTCCAAACTTACTTAGTTTTCTTCGGCTCAACTCTGGGAGGAGCCTACTTGTTCTGGTTCTTTTTTGGTTTGATTTAACTGGACATTGTGGCCTTCAATTTTATCTTACTTATTGTTCAAATATAGCACCAATAGGATCAAGTACCTTGACTATCTCAGGTGGAGGAACCATGACATCCATTTCAACTTTAATATTTGTGTAATACACTTTTAATACAAGTTTAATTCATTTTGCAGTTTATTGGTTTATTTGTTACAATTTGATTACTTGTTTAATTCATTATTGATACAAATTTTATTCAATTTATAGATAGTAAAATGCTCTTTCATTTGCTACATTATTGATCGGCCAAGGATTGAAGAGATCGAAAAGAGCTCATAAAAAAAGTTTGTAAAGAGAAAGAAGGAAGAAAGAGTGTGCGATAGAGAAAAAAGAAAAAAGAGCGAGAGAAAGACAATTTAATAAAATACATTGTATTGATATATATTGCTATAAATGGTAATAATTAAAGAGTATATTTAAAATAAATAATTATTTTTTAAAAGGGATCCACTCAAGTAATTAATTCTATAATTAATATATATTTTCTTATAACTTTCAATTATTTTTTGTTTTTATATAAATAAAAATATGACTATATTTATTGTAAACTAATTACCTTATTATATATATTGGAAAGGAAGCCAATTCTATTCAATTTTTAACAATTCAAAAACAAACCTGTAAAAAGAGAAAGGACTAAGGAGGCATAAATTTTTGCTTCTTCTACAACGCCGGTGATTTTCCCCAAATTCTCCGGTGAGTGTATATTCTTCGACGAATCAATTTTTATCTCGGAATGGAGAAGTATTGTGAAATCGCCTATTACCTGTTTGACAAAATGCATGAATTAACTGTTTAATTTAGCTGTGAGATGCCTATCCCTTATTTGCTTTTGTTTGTGATTTTGTTTTTGGAATTCCTCCTGGAAAACGCCTAATTGAGTTTATTTGCTTGTATTTACGTTATATTGTGATTATATGAGATTTAGAAGGATTCAAAGACTGATCCCAATTGATGGATGAAGAAGAAGAAGAAGACTTTTAGAGAGTAATTGTAATTGGTATTCTTTCCAATCATTTTTGAAAGAACAAAATTTCTTAATGAATATTAGCTAAAGTACTTTTAGGAGGAGGATTAGTAGTAGTTAATTCTTTTAGGTAGTAAATCATGTAGCAAGCTAGAAGGAGTAAAATGCCCCTGCTTCACTAGGTGATTCCTCCTTCAATATTTCCCCTCAAGCTAGGTACTGTGAAGATGTTGAATAGTCCTAGCTTGGAGCTTAAGTGTTCATGTTGGCCCCTTGTAAGTCCCGTTGTGAATATGTCAGCAGGTTGCTCTTGTGTAGTTATGTAGTTGGTAGCTACTAGACCTTGAATGATCTTCTCCCTTACAGGGTGACTCAATGCCTTTAAAAATGAGGCATATGCCTTAGGCCCTCAAAATCGAAGGGCCTACTTTTTTAGTAATAATAAAATTATTTTAAGCTTTTTTTAACAAAAAAAATAAATAAAGTATGTTTTAATTTGTTTCGAAACATTAAAGAATGTTTCTTTTTTATGGATCAATTTTTAAAGTTAACTTCCACATGATAAGTTTAATACCACAAGATTAAAAAATATTTTGGTATATATATATATATATATCTTTAGTTTAAGATCATAAAAAAATAGAACTTTTTTTATTAAAAAGAAAGAAATAACTTGAATCTCAAATATAAAAAAAAATTTAAAATTTAGGTCTCCAACTTATTTTTGGCTTTAGGCCACTAATTAGCTTGAGCCGCCACTGCTCCCTTATAAAATGGTAATTTATCTCGATGTGTTTTGTTCTAGGGTTAGCTGCTAACTGCATTGCAACTTTGTTGTCACTGTAAATGTTTATTGGTGGCTTGACTTCAATGCCAAGCTCTTTCATCAACCCCATTAGCCCGACTAGTTCAGCCACAGCTATAGCAAGGCTTTCTGTATTCTGCTTCTACTAAGCTTCTAGAAATGGTAGACAATTTTTACGATTTCCAAATAATGGTCGAGTCTCCAAACTTGACGAAGTATCCTTTTTTTTTATGAAGTAATTGGTTCTATTGCAGGCATCAAGTAGATGCATAATAGTTACAAAAGCTTAGTAGCAAAAGGTCAGCTCTCCTTTACATTGTTAATTAAGAGCAGGGAGCTGACAAAGTTCAGAAATGAATTAGGGGAATCTAGAGGGGATAAATAAACCCAACTATACAAAAACATGAGGCATTTAGCTTTTAAAGATTGGTAGGTAGTTGATATTCCATCAAAGTATCTTCTATTCCTTTCGTTCCAGATACTCCAAAAAATGGCTGCACGTATCATCTTCCAGATTCTCTTGTTGGTGCTATCAACTTTCCAGCAACTCCAGCTTATCACAACACCCCTGATATTCTGAGGCATGACCCATGTGAGGCCAAAAAGAGCTAAAAACATACTCTATAAGTCTGCTGCTATTTGACATTGTAGAAATAGGTGGTTGTGTGTTTCTGCTTCTTCATGCACATATAACATCTGGTAGCCATCTGAAACTTCCTTCTGGTCAGGCTGTCTTGGGTGAGGCAAGCTCCATGAAGTGCAGTCCAGCTGAAGCAACTAATCTTAGGAGGCAATTTGATCTTCCATATAAGCTTCCAAGGCCAGTGGTCTGTAATTGCATTTTGTGGGCCTAGAAGCTTGAAAGCTTCTTTAACTGAGAACTTCCCACCCCTTTTTTCTCCCCAGTTGAGTTGGTCTGATGTTTCACTATTAATTTAATTGCAACACTGTGAAGTGCTGCTAGTAGGCTGACCAACTCCTCCATTTCCCAGTCTTGTATGTTCCTTCTGAGGATGATGTTCTAGGAATTCCCTTCTCTGTATTGCTGAATAGTAGAGTTTGGCTCCCTTGCTATCTGGAACATGTTAGGATAAGCAACCATTAAAGAGGAGTTGCCTATCCATTTTCTGGAATAAGGGGATGCAGCCCAATTAGCATAACAGTATGCTGATATTTTTGTTAGAGGTTTTGCTAGACAGTAAAACCCCTTGTCCTGGTTGTTTTTTGAAGTATCTAACAACTCTGAGGGTTGCTTCCATGTGTGACTTCTTAGGTGCTTGTAGAAATTGACTTAGAGTTCTACAGTATAGGAGATGTCAGGTGTTGTCATAGTAATATATAGAAGCTTACCTATTAATCTTTGATAGGTAGTTTGGTCAGCAAGAGTTCCTTCTTTTCTATTTTCTGCTTGGTTAAGATGATCATCTTACTCCTTAGTGGTGAGCTTAACACTTGTATCCGTAGGTGTCATGGTAGATTTAACCCCTAGTCCAGTTTCAGAGATAAGTTCTAATGCATATTTCCTTCGATGCATTAGAATCCCTTCTTTAGATCTAGCAAACTCTATTCCAAGGAGGTATTTAAGCTCACCTAAATCTTTCATCCTGAATGCCTTTTGCAGTGTAAGTTTTGTGTGTTCAATCAACATTAAACTATCACCTGTTATAAGCATATCATCAACATAAACTAATACTAGAGTGGTACCTTCTGTAATTTTCTTCATGAACAATGAATGGTCATGTTGACTTTGCTGAAATTTGAACCTTGGAAGTGCCTCAGTGAGCTTGACATTCCATTGCCTTGGAGCTTGTTTCAATCCATACAAGGATTTTATTAGTCTGCATGCTATCTTATCTTAGACTCCCCCTGACTTATAAAACCTTGAGGAAGTTCCATGTATATTTCATCAAGAAGGTCACCTTTAAGAATGCATTGTATACCACTGTTATCAAAGGCGAAAAGTGCAAAAAAAGCTCTAAGGTCCGTGTGGGCGGTAAGCGCAAAGTGTAAATAAAGCGTGGGTTTTAATGAAAAAAGGCGCAAAGGGAGAAAAAAATACAAATGTATTGTTTAGTCCAACACTAATAATTATAAACATGAATGACAAATATATGACCCAAGAAATTGACAAAAATTTATAATAAAGTGAAATATCAATTGTTTAGTGTCACTTCTTCATAAGAGGCTCGTTGGCAAGGAAAAGTTTGTCTTAGAATCTTGATGGCGACGCTGAAGTGCACATAAAGCGAGGCAAAGCGCTCAACATGTTTTGAGCCTCGCTTCAGGGCTTAAGCGCGCCTTTGATAACATTGTTGTATACACACTTTTGATGTATATGCCAATGCTTGACTGCAGCAATAGCTAGAACAGACCTGACAATTTTCATTTTCACTACTGATGAAAATGTTTCACGGTAGTCAATCCCTTCCTTTTGACTATAGCCTTTGGCAACCAACCTTGCCTTATACCTTTCAACCTCTCCAGATGCCTTGTAGTTAACATTGTATATCCATTTACAACCTATAGATCTCTTCCCTTTAGGTAGAGGAACTATATCCCAAATAATGATTACTCTATAATGCCTCAATTTCTAGTTTCATTGCATCCACCCATCTTGGATCTTTAACAGCCTCACTATAACTTGTAGGTTCTATTATGGAAGAAGATTTGGCTATGAAACTTGATATCTAGGAGATAGATAATCATAGGTAATATAGTTGGGACATAGGATAGGGAGCCTCCTTATGTACAGTCATGGACACAAAGTCGTTTAACCATATCGGTGGGTTCCTTTCTCTACCTGACTTTCTAGTTTCAGATTGAGAGTTTCCTATGGACAGAGGTTGAGCAGTGACCACTGGCTCCACTTCTGACTCAGGTACAACCTGTGATTCTGAAGACTGTCTTAGTACAATCTGAGTGTCTGTACATGGGCCAGAGGATTCCACGTTTTGCCTTCGAGAGTTATAGCAGGATGTCTTATAGATATGATTGTAAGGATCTGATGGAGGGAACAAGATGTGAGATCTAGGAAATGACTTTTGAAGGGAAAGGTGTCTTCCCTAAATATGACATCCCTGCTGACAAACAGATTTTTGGTGTCTATATCATATAGAAGATATCCTTTCTGAGTTGCAGAATATCCCATATGGATTGCCATTCTAGATCTAGAATGTAACTTGTCAGTCTCTTTGAGAATTTTTGCATAACACAAGCATCCGAGAACCTTTAGATGAGTCAGATAAGGTCTTTTATTGTATAAAACTTCATATGAAGACTTGTTTTGCAGGACTGAACTAGGAAGTCTATTGATTAAATAAACAGCGGCTAGCACACATAGTTCCCAGAACTTGATAGGTATTTGAGCCTGAAACTTAATGGCTCTAGTCATTTCAAGCAAGTGCCTATGCTTTCCTCTCAGCCACCCCATTCTTCTGAGGGGTACATGCACAACTTGTTTGATGAATTATGCCAAGTTTGTTGAACATGTTACCACATGCTAAGTTAACAACCTCAGTTCCATTGTATGGCCTTACTATTTTAACCAACTTATCAAACTGAGTTTGTACTTGAGTTAGAAACTGTTGAATCACTACACACATCAGGCTTTCAGCAAAAATATCCATGTCATTCTAGGAAAATCATCCACCAAAGTTAAGAAGTATCTATGACCATCAAAAGTAGTAACCCTGTAAGTACCCCACATTATAGATTAGGACCCCACATTCTCCTGTGTGGTTTGCGAGCTATTGCACAGGAATGGAGGTTTTACCCTATGCGCACCCAAAAGTTAGCGGCTGCGGGTTTCCCTTGTCATAAAAAAAAGATTAGGACTACTACATGTTCTCTAGGTTGTGTCCATCTTCAGATCAAAATAATATTCTTTCACCCAAATTAGATGACCTGCCTATTATTCTTGAATTTGACCAAACCTTTTCCTCAATCCGAACTTGGTAAGCTGAGCTACATCGTCTATTTCTGGAAAGGGGAAATAATGAGTAAAAAATATGAAGATTCATCTACTTCTTATACTGAGTTACTATCTATAAAAAAATGGAAGAGTATATTCAAGAATAATTGGAATGTAATAGTTTATGGTGTCGCAATATCTTATCCAAAAAAAAAACAGAAAAGTTTTATTGTGTGCAATGTATTTAATTCTTGGACACTACTGTATATTAATTGTTATAAATGGATGGCACATTATGTTAGCCAATTAACTGTATAGAATTTGCAAAGTTTTCTTTTAATGGTCTTCTATTGATGTTAATAAGAAGAACGAAAGCAACATTGATCATAATGCGTTTTGTCAAGTTTGCTGGATTATAGCTTGGATATTTTCCATTGTGTAGCTGATGTACAATTAGTTTGTCTTGAGCACCTGAAAGCTTCACTATTAAAATACAGTTTGTGCATTCATGTGGGAACTTTTGACTTAAATAATATGTAATATCTCAAAGGAGGACAATGGATATTAGTGCTTTTGTGCCTCAAATCTCTCCTTTTTCTTTTTTTTTGCTTTTGGCTTATGATATTTGAACTTACATGTTTTTTTATTTGCATTTGTTTCAGTTGATTGTCCTAGGCTTGAAGATGGAAAGCAGTATAAAGGATGAACTCTACTCGGACATTTTCGATATGTCAAATCTTCAATCAAGTCTTAGGCCGACTACCAATTCCGGAAACAATGATTCACATGGTATGAACTTCAGCTGATTGCTTCAAGCTGATAATGAAAATTAGAAATGCATTTTGCTATTAACATTTGAATATCAAATTGCTTACCATAAATAGAAGGTATGATGTGGTGCTCTTATTCCTAGATTGCATATTTGTTGGAATAACTATCAAAGTGGAAGACTGAAGGTCTTCATTTACATCTTAAGAAGTTTTATTCTAAAAGGTCTTCTTCACTGGCTACTCTCAGCAGATCTGGATTGATTAACCATTGTTCTTTCCCCTCTCCTTCACCTTCCTTTGTTTGTCAAAGATTATTCAAAACTTAAAGAACTATATTATCTCTCCTATCCTTCCCTATTTTCTCGTTTCAAACATTATTAAACCTCTGATCGTGATTGTGAGTAAATATGTTGGTTAAATGCTGCTAAGTGGAGATGTTCTCTTATCTATGTATAGTTTTCTTGGTTAGGATCTCTCCTGTACATAGTTTTGTTAATAGTGCTGACTGCAATTAATATCTAATGCCAGAGAGCGAGTGGTGCGACGTGTGGAGTGATGATGGAGATTTGTGCCATGATTCTACTGATAAACTGGATAAAACATCTGAAATGGACAGGGAATGGCAGAGGCGGCATGACCAATTCCACACTGTATCCTTACAAGTTTAATCTGATTGATAGCATCCAGAAAACAAAATTAGATATGTCCCTTTTGGTTGCAAATTCAATTTGTATTTGGAATTCCTGATGAATTATTAGGTCGGATACCGTGATGGTCTTATGGCAGGGAAAGAAGCTTCAGTTCAAGATGGATTTAATGTTGGTTTTACAGACTCTGTGTATGTTGGTTACAACTGGGGTCTTGTCAGAGGTATCACTAGGTAAGTATACGCATTTCATACATGGAACTTGTAGAGAGTTGAGTTTGTGTACCAACTAGAAATTTTCTTCGTGCCATTTTGGATATAAATTTGATGTTCTCTCCTTTTTTTTCCCTCTTTGAAGCACTTTGGCCTCTCTTCCCAATGGCTTAGTAGAAAGAATGGTTGATACAAAGGAAATCCAGAATAAGTTCCAGCACTTACATGAGTCTGTGCAATCTCGTTCAACAGTGGAAATGCTAAAGGTGTTCCATGATTATCTGACAAAGAAAGCGGAAGAGAGTGCTAAAAATGACAACTCTAGCTCCTGCTTGGCTGATTCCAGCGACCTCAGTTCCAATGATAGTCTTCTTGAGAATTACCAGAAAGAGCTTCAATTACTTATTGATGAATCAGGGCTCAAATTGCACTTAGATACAAAGAAGTAGCTTTTTCTTTTCCTGCTTAGCTCATTGAAGTCACTTCTAGTTTTCACCACAATCCATGAAAATTGCATTCAAGAAGAAAAAAAAAACAGTGCACTTGAATGCATAGTTTGTACATAGTATATTTCTATTTTCCAACATTTTATGCGTGGTTTAGTTAAACATGTATTGTACTCTGATGAGAAATTACTTTTTCTGCCTTCTACTGTCTTTTTCCTTTCTTTTATCCCAAGTTTTTGGCTATTATTAGTAGGAATGAGGTCTAAATTTGTATTTTACGCTGTTGCTTGCCTTTTCAGGTGATAGTTTGGTTGATTTCCATTTTTATGTGGTTAAGGGTGAAACAGTCCGACCACTACACCACAACTCATGTTGGTGATAGTCCTTAACAAACTTTGGCCTGATTGATTAGAAAAATCAAATGGGTTTCTGGACTATTCAAACAGTTTTTTTTCGTCTAAAATTTGAATGGGTGGACTCTGAAAATTGGCTATAGAGGTTGGGTTTTGAAATTATTTTGCAGCTCTACTTGCTTTTTTACGTTTTTTGTAAACTGCTGATCTTTTGTATTTGCATCGGCATGCTCATACTGTATTAGAATCTAAGTTTAAACAACAAAGCTTTAGAAAAAAACTTTACCAAGACGTGAATGGGGTTATTAGATAAGTGTAATAACTCTATTATGGGATATTCTTTGACCTTTTCAACTTAGAAACCAAGTGTTGAAATGTAGTCCCTTTGAAAGAATGCCTGTTAACATCTCTACTGAGATAACTACAACATCAAGGCATTTGGAATGTTACTGGAAAATCAATTTGACGCAATCAAATTCATCCAGATCATGTGGTTTGTACAAATCTGTCTTCACTGACCATGGTTGTTCTTTATCTCTTTATTTGTTCATTATAGTAGTTTCTTTGGTAAAGGAAGTAACTATCCGTTATGTCCATGGAGATGTGCATATAGCTGTTTTGTATCTTTGTCAAACAGTGGCAGCAAAATAATGGAACTCAAAAGCACTAAATCACCAAGTGGATTTTCATTGTCATTTGATCAACTACTAGCTGCTCCAACCAACTTCAAAGAAGAAAAACAGAACTTTACAGCCCACATCAACAAAAAAGGCGCTTTGGGTCAGCTACCTGGGTTCTGCTGCAGGTTCTGTTTATTGGTTAGTGTTTTTTATTCTTTGCTTTGATCAATGTGGTTCAAATCAAGCTTGCGACTTTGGGATGTGGGAGCAAGCATACATATGGAGTAGTTATACCATTTGTCATTTTTCTTTTTTTTTGGTCCTTGTATGAGTTATCGATCTTTAGGATTTGGCGGATGAATAATGATCAGTTGGATACATGAGAGAGTAGTATCTCCAACTTGAGAGAATAGTATCTTAAACTAAGTGATCTTTAGGAGAAAAAGCTAAAAGTTTTGTGTAGTAAATAACTTTAGCTAAGATGCAGTTGTTTCGTCCATATACATGGAGCAGTTAGTGTTTGAATTGTTCCTACTCTTCGATGAACTCTACAATCTCTTCTAACCAATATTCGAGCTGTTAAATTCAATTTGCTCAGTAGTGATTACTGGTTAAATGCATGTCAAAAGCATTTTATTGGCATATTTCAGATAGTAGCAGAGATGATAGTTGAAGATAATGGTACCATAGCATGTCAGGATACATATAAGAAATATTAGCCAACTGTAGATAAAGCCATAGATTGAAGTACATAAAACCTTTCACAGCAGTACTAAAGTACGTGTAGGCACAATCCTCAGGAAACAAGCACACTAGAAAGCTCTATTATAAATTACTTGAGATTCCATGATGATGTTTTCCACCATCTAATCCCAATCAATTCCTTTAATGCCGTTAAGCTGAAATCCTTGCACATGTTGGAGGGTTGTGAATTGTGAGCAACAAGCCAGTTGTTCCTGGACGAAAGATTGTCTTACTAGCTCCGCGCTGATGTCCACCTGTGCCACAATGAAAGCATGTGCTTATTGTAACTCATCTATGAAAACAATTCTGTGTATTTCAAGATTTCATCCAGCATTCTGGTTATAGTAGTTTGATTATGACATATAAGGCAGAATTGTATTAGATGGTATGAGGTTTGTACTGACCTGGAACTGGCATCAGTTGCAAGCCTGAATTGGTCTAGGGTGTGTGAATCCTGATGCGCTGCGCCTGAGGTGAGGTTCCCATTTAGATGCGGGCAATACTGTTTCAAAAGCCTCCACGAGCAATGCAACCTTTCTCTTACGAGCTGGTGCAAGTTTGTCCACTGCTCGTCGGAGTGCAAAATCAAGCATCCAGTCCTCTGCATTTTTCCTGTCATCCATCATCTGATGCTTGAGATCAACTTTCTCTGCATCTGGATCTGGCTCCAGTGGCAGGAAATTTGGTGGTCGTGGATTGAAGTCTCTTGACTCCTCTGGCTCCTTAGTGTCACTGCGCCTGGCTATGCCTCTCAGGTTTATGTACCTCTCAGACATTTCTTCACTCGAATCATATTTTGCATGTGTCTTCTTATCTTTGATTTGGTTCTGCTTTTCCACACATTCCTCAGCTGTTTGATCCACTTCGACACCAGCTGCATTTTCACTTCCATCTTCAGCTTGATGGCTTGTACCGTCTTCAGAGGCGTTTTCACTTCCATCTTCAGCTTGATGGCTTCCATCACTCTCGTCCTTGAGATCTGCCTCTACTACCAACTGTTGAGCATTATTGCCATGACCATTTTCATCTCCTTGTTCACAGCAATCTGTTTTTATTTCTGTATCTTCCATCTTGACAACAATGTTTTCATCCGAACGTTCTTCATTATCCTTACAGGTTTCATCTTGCACTTCATTGAGATAGCAAACATTGAGCTCTTGATAGCCTTTAAGTGCAGCTGCATCATCATCTTGAGGAGTTACGCATTCTTCGTGAGAAGTTGCAGTTTCATCTTCTAGACAGAAGGTTTCTTCTGCCTTAACAGCAGCCTGATAATCCATTGTTGCTGTCTCACTATCTGTACCATCCAGAATCAAATTGACATCTAGAGAGATGAGTGTAGTGTCCTCAGACACTTCAACACACTCATCAATGTCAAATTCTGTATGCGAACAGATAGATTCGGAGTCATCATAATCATAACTTGTTCCAGAGATGATACTTTCTTTATCAAATGACTCTTCCAGAGTGTTGTCAGATAGAAGTTCAGGATTAGATGATTTTTCCGTGAACTCCTCGCTGACAACTGGATCATCAACCAATGTGATGGGATCTGTATTATCTGAGATTGAACCAATTTCGTCTTCACTATATGCATAGTACTTCTCTACATCCCAGTCCATATCAGAAGCTTCATATTCCAGCTCTGCTGCTGTTGCTTCTATCTCTATTTCAGTATGCATACTCAAGGATTCAATATCCACTTCCTCTTGAACCATGTCACTATCACCTTCCTTTGGATTCTCTGCAGGACAAAAGCCAGGCGTGTTGATTTCTGCTGAAATAGCTTCTCTCTTTTGATCAAGATTGTCCTCGGTATCATATTCTGCCACTTCACTGCTTTCACCCGAAGGTACAAGATCAGTGACAGAAGAATCAATGATGTAATAATCATCTACCGAGTTGGTCTCTTCCTTTTCGTTGCTATAAATTTCGACAAAAAACTCCTTGTCATCTTCATTTGTCAGAGGAGCTACCTTCTCTGTAGTACTCTCTATTTTTTTTGGCACATGACGAGGAGAGACACATCCCAACTTGAAACTCCTCTGATTCTTCAACGTACGCCTTCTTGCTGACAAGAAACACTTCAATGGAGGCAAAGGAGGGTGATGATGACCATTAAGAGAGCAATATGTATATGGACAAACCTTGAAAACAGAAGTTCCATCTGATTCTGTTCCTCCAGGACTAAGTTCAAGATATGAAGGAAACTTAACTTCTTTCAAAGTTGATGAACATGTAGCCCTTTCTACTTGGAAATCATCATACATAACAATAGGGGAACATGATGAAACTCTTGTTGGTTTAAAACTAGGAGTTCTAGCTAACAAACTCCTTATTGGTTTATTAACAGAACTACCTGAGCCTAACTTTGAGTTACTTGAATTCTTTCTACTACAACTTTGTGAATAAGTTTGAAGGCTCCTTGAACTTACCTGAGATTGCTCTTTCCTTGCAACAGAACTGCTTGTGGACTTCATATAATTTGGAGTACATATTGATTGCTGTTGTTGCTGATGCTGATTTTGATGCTGACGCTTCGTTGGTGTCGATGAGTTAGTACTAGGGGGTGGTTTGCCTGGTTGAGGTACATATTTTCTGAAATTTGGTGAGTGGGAGATTTCATATTCTAAGAGTTTGGTTTTGCCTGATTTCTTCATCATCTTTTTCTTGAGTTCAGCTTTTCTATTCTTGATGGTTTCATGGTTTTGTGATATAGGAAAAGATGGTTTGTGGTTCATTATTTGGTTGTTGGCTCTAATATGATCAGTTTTGATACCAAGCTTGTTGAGGACTTTTTTTTGCACCATCTTAATTTGGTTTTGGGAAAAGAAAGATATATTCTTTTCAAGGATTTATGGATTTGAGGTAGTGTTTCTTCTTCATGAGATAAAGAGAGTTTTAGTTCATGAAGAAAGGCTGTTTTTGAAATCTCAACTACCAGAGATTCCAAATGGTTTATTTGCCTTTGGTTTGTAGGCAGCCTTCTTTTTTTTATGTTCTTGTCTTGCTTTCTTTTTGTGTGTGTATGTAGGTGGGGGTGGGGAGTGGGGTAGGGGTCTTCTTGCTTTTTGGTGTTTGATTTGTCATGTGGGAAATTTTTAATGTTACAACAACGACATAATCAGTATAATCTCACAAATGAGATCTGGTGAGTGTAGAGTGTACGCAGAACTTATTCATATCTCGAGGAGGTAGAAAGTTGGTCAAGTGCAACAAATCAAAGTATTTATGAAAAGAGGGAATAACATTTTCAGTGTAATTCTACAAATGGGTTTGGTGAGTGTAGAGTGTACGTAGAACTTATTCATATCTCGAGGAGGTAGAAAGTTGGTCAAGTGCAACAAATCAAAGTATTTATGAAAAGAGGAAATAACATTTTCAGTGTAATTCCACAAATGGGTTTGGTGAGGATGGAGTGTACATAAAACTTATTCATATCTCGAGGAGTGCAACAAATCAAAGTATTTATGAAAATAGGGAATAACATTTTTAGTGTAATTCCACAAATGGGGTATGGTAAGGATAGAGTGTACGCAGAACTTATCCATATTTCGAAGAGGTAAAAAGATTGTTTTCGAAAGATCTTTGATCAAGTGCAACAAATCAAAGTATTTATGAAAAGAGGAAATACGACAATGGAGAAAACATGTCAATTAATAAAAAAAAATTAATGATAAGATTAAGATAAGAATTAGATGCTGACCTGCACTAATTGGGAGGTCATAGGGCCCTGGGGCCCTCTTGGATTTTTTAATTTTATGTTCATTTTGGTTTGCATTATTGTGATATATGTGACAAATCAACATATGGCACTGTCTCGTTAAAATAACTGATGGATTATTTGGTCCAATACAAAGTAATCCTAATTATGATTCAATTTTCACAATATTTAAATCATATATTTTACTTTTGTACTTGTCTCATCTAATGTTTTTCTTGAGCCGAGGACACTAGGTAAGGATAAGGTTTGTGTACATCCCATTTATGGAATCATAATGAGTATGATATTGTTGTTGTTACGATCCTGAAATTATAATTTCACCTTCTATATGTGATCAGTGGCGGAGCCACCTTAGGATGAGGGGGGTCATTATATGATTTATACATGGTTAAAATAATTTTTTAAGTATATATAGTAGATGTTGAACCCCCTTAGGTTACTTCGTATGTCTATTTTTTTAGATTTTGAACCTCCTTGTTAAAAATC
>JAJOOS010003949.1:0-23134 GCA_029582725.1 Solanum chiquidenum
TTTGTGGAACTAAAGTTTTTAAAACTTTTTTTGGCGAAAATTCAGGTAATAGTTTTTTGAAATTTTTGTTTTCAATTTCATGGGTAAGAAAGATTCTCGTAAGATCTTCGTAAAAAATTAGAATGTTGATTTTGATGAATACAACCCAATGTATACCAATGAATTCCAATCTCAATTTATATTAAAGTATACAAGTTTATTATGTGAATACAAATTACTGAATACACGATGAATACGAACTAATGTATACATAGTGCAGTTACCGTATACATAAACAAAATCACATGTACAATTAATGAATAAAATTTATATATGTATCATATTAATCTCATTCTTGTATTCATTATAGTAATACGTATAATTGATGGTAATATTCTTATGTATACAATATAAAGTTTATGTATACATCTACAATTACTGTATACATCAATAAAATTTACACGTCTATTTTTATGGAAAAAAAATTGTGTATACATTTCTTGTTTTATGTATACATTATGTAATCGCAACTTTAATTATTGTATAACTTATGCATATGTATTATTACAGTTTCAAATAAAATGCCATTTAATATTATTTGATTAATTATTGTTGATTATGTGATAATTAATACACGTTAGAGCATTAATAATACATTTTCTTACCTTAAAAGTAGTAACAATCTTTTAATAAGTTATTTAAAAAAAAATTAAAAATTCATTCTGTAAAAGTTGGTGTAACCTTTTTTTAATGGGTTAATTAATAAATATATATATATATATATATATATCACTTCTTAAAAGTAGGCAATCGATTTTCTAATAAACTAATTATATTTTATTGGTAAAAAAAACAATTCATAAAATTACAATCAAATATATCTTTATGTTTCTGTAAATTGATTTAAAATATATTTTTTAAATAGACGGTTAAATAAAGTTGATTTTGAGAATTTAAGGAAATTAAAAAACTAACTTCCTTAATTATAGGAGTTAAAAACAAGGAAGAAAAAATAATCCCACATCTCCTTAATTAATGCAAGTTGGTTGTACATGATTGAAAGAAAAAAACTATAAAAAGTTGATTTTATTTCTTTTAGGCTAATACGTGCTAATTTTATTTTAGGCTATTAATTGCTAATTAATATTGGACTATATATTGCCAATTATATATAATAGTTGTATGTCTGTGTCAATTCCTCAATAATTACAAGTTCATACCCAAATTCAAAGTAATTCCTAAAATACTCATTCTCTCATAAATAATTACAGTCCATACCCCCATTCATTAAAGGTGATAATTTTCGCTTAAGTGATACTAAATCGGTATCATATATACTATATTGGTATCATTAAGGTTGATAATTTCGCTTAACTGATACTAAATCAGTATATATATACTGTATTGGTATCATTAATGTTTCTTGTTCAGAAATTACTCATTAGTCAATGATACTATAAGAGTATATATATATATATATATATATATTATGGTATCATTAATAAGGTTTCTTGTTCAAAAATTATTTATTAGTCAATGATACTATAAGAGTATATATGTATATTGTTGTGGTATCATTAAGATTTCTTGTTCAGAAATTACTCATTAGTCAATGATACTATAAGAGTATATATATATATATATATATTTTATGGTATCAAAATTACTCATTAGTTATATACTCTTATAGTATCATTGACTAATGAATAGTTTCTTAACAACAAACCTTAATGATACCAATAAAGTATAAATATACTGATTTAGTATCAATTCAACAAAATTATCAGCCTTAATGATACCAATACAGTATATATATACTGATTTAGTATCAATTCAATGAAATTATCAGCCTTAATGATACCAATATAGTATATATGATACTGATTTAATAGCAGTTAAGCGAAATTAGTAAATGGGGTATATAGTATAATTATTTAGTGGGGTATGAATGTAAAGGGGTATATATTTGTAATTATTTTGCTTTTATGGGGTATTTGCTTATTTTCCCCTTTTTTTTTGTGTCACTTTATGTGACATAGATAAAATTTAAAGAGTCAATTAAATTTTGATATAATTTTTAAATATTTTAAGTTGTTAGTTATTGTAATTTTTACTTAATTTTTAAATAATATATATTACTTTCCTTGTCCCAATATATGTAGAACAAATAGAATTTCAAGAGTCAATATGTTGTTAATTATTGAAATTTAGAATATTTTTTACGTAGTTTTCAAATTAAATAATACATGTTACTTCTCTTGTCCCACTTTATGTGACACGAATATATTAATTTAGTTGTCAATTATCATGATTTATAGTTATTGAGATTTAGAATATTTTTACGTAGTTTTCAAACTAAATAATACATGTTACTTTTCTTGTCCCGCTTTATGTGACACGAATATATTAATTTAGTTGTCAATTATCATGATTTATAGTATTTTTTATGCGATTTTTGAATATATAAAAATTAAAAAAATAAGACAAACAAATTAAAAAGGAGAAAAAATAGATAAATATATATATATGTAAGTGTGGAACCACACATGTCAAGCAGGCAGACTGCCACATGTGCGGTTATTCACACTTATATATAAGTAGTAGATTTGTGTGACTATAAATTATTTTATTAAAAATAAAATAAATATTTTAAAGTTAAAATATTACTCTTTGATTCCATTTTATGTGGCACCCTTATTTTTAGTTCGTCCCAAAAACAAACAATGTATATGTCATAAATGTGTGACTCAATCCCATGACATTCATCTGAACAATCCTTGTATCTTATATGTGTGAACAAGTGTGAGTGGAGTCCTGTGGACGGTACGAGGTCACATGAAAGTTGTTACAGAAAGGATATGAAGGAATCTTTTCATTTTCTTTTTAAACAGAGTAAACAAAAATAATAATAGTACGGCTCAACAATTACGTGTGTCTCTCTATATATATATATGAGAAATAGGGAGGCAATTCAACAAGCTAAATTACCATTGCATAGATGGCTTTTGCATTATTATCATCACCATCACTTATTTCAGTTTGTGACAAAACCTTTATTAAACCTTCCTCTATCACCCCTCCTACACTTAGACTTCACAAGCTGTCTTACATTGATCAATTCTATGGTAATATGTATATTCCTTTGGCATTTTTTTACCCTAACGTACAACAAAGAGAGGAATCGAATAATTCTCATGAACTTTCTCATATAGCTCACTTGCTACAAACATCTCTATCAAAAACTTTAGTCTCTTACTATCCTTACGCTGGAAAATTGAGAGACAATGCTATTGTTGATTGTAACGATACGGGAGCTGAGTTTTCGAGTGTTCGAATAAACTGTCACATGTCTGAAATACTTGATCATCCTGATGCATCTCAAGCAGAGAATATAGTTTTTCCCAAGGACTTACCCTGGGCGAATAACTATGAAGGTGGTAATTTACTCGTGGCGCAAGTAAGTAAATTTGATTGTGGGGGAATAGCTATCAGTGTGTGCTTATCGCACAAGATTGGTGATGGAACCTCTGTGCTTAATTTCGTGAATGATTGGTCTCGTATGACTCATAGTGGTATGACAACAACTTTGGCTCCTAAATTTGTAGGAGATTCTGTTTTCTCGTCAAATAATTATAGCCCTATTATTGCGCCACAAATGTTGTCTAATGTCAGTGAATGTGTACAAAAAAGATTCATTTTTCGTACAGCCAAGTTAGACGCACTTCGAGCTAAGGTAATCATACCACAAGTCCTTTATTATTATTTGCTTTTATGGTTTTTCTTCTTCATGTTTCCTCTATTTCAATTTATATGACATAATATGAAGGTAGCAGCAGAATCGGGAGTAGAAAATCCAACAAGGGCTGAAGTTGTGAGCGCGCTACTTTTCAAATGTGCAATTAAGGCAGAATCAAGTACAACTACTTCAATGCTTATGCGTCGTCCATCAAAGTTTGTTCACCTTTTAAACATACGTAGTATGATGAAATCTCGTCTACCTCAAAGTGCCATTGGGAATCTCTTGTCCAGTTTCTCCACAACAGCAACTAACGAACAAGACATTGAGTTACCAACGTTGGTTCGTAATTTAAGGAAGGAAGTTAAGGTCGCATACAAGAAAGATCAAGTGGAAGAAAATGAATTGATCTTAGAAGTAGTAGAATCCATGAGAAAAGGAAAAAAACCATATGATGATGAATATGAGAATGTGTATTCTTGTAGTAATCTTTGTAGATTTCCATTCTATAATGTGGATTTTGGATGGGGAAAACCTGAAAGAGTTGGTTTACCAAATGGTCCTTTCAAGAATTTATTCTTCTTGAAAGATTACAAGATTGGTGGAGGTGTGGATGCGCGGGTAATGTTGCAGAAACAACATATGTCTCAATTTGAACGCGATGAGGAGCTTCTTGAGCTTATTTCCTAATTGGTTCTAAGTTTTTAGGAGTATCCTTAGGGATTTCATTTATATTGTGATCGCTTTGTTTCGATTCATCTAGCTAATTAATAGTTACTAGTTCATCTTCGGGTAGTTCAATGAAATTAGTGGCTTTATGAAGAAGTATTGGTCAAAATAAGCTATTTTAAAAATTAATTCACCAAATTAATAAGTTTTTTAATTTTTTTATAAAAGTAGTATAAACGTACTTCATGGTAACGTTTTACGTTATTTTTATCTTAAAAATTCAACGGACAAAAACTGACGGAGTTGACGACGTTAAATGAATAAACGTTACTGTGAGTAACATTTTAGGTGTAAAACGTTACTCACAATAACGTTTATTGAGAATCCAATCACGTCAACCCTGCAAATGTAGAATCGAATCCTGTAAATTTAAAACGTTACTCATCTATGCAAAATAACGTTTATTGTGAGTAACGTTTTACACCTAAAACGTTACTCATAGTAACGTTTATTCATTTAACGTCGTCAGCTCCGTCAGTTTTTGTCCGTTGAATTTTTAAAATAAAAATAACCTAAAACGTTACCATGAAGTACGTTTATACTACTTTTATAAAAAAAAATAAAAAGCGTATTATGTGTTACAACTTACATGTGCATCTCGTGTGTCATTTAGTAACCATCTTTGCCGCTACACTAGATGTTTTTGTTGTAACAAGAATGAAGAATTCAACAATTTATTTATGTACAAATAACTTTATTTTTAGTATTAATCTTAGAGATTGTATCAAACAATTGTGAATTAGCAGAGTGTTTATATGTATGGACTCTTTTAAAATCAAGGAGAATTACGTACACAAACGTCATGAGGTTTCTACTTGTATGTATATCTACCGCCTACGTACTTTTATACCTTGTACTTCTTAATGCAGGCAGAGAGTAGTTTTTCCCTTGGACTTGTCTTGGGCAAATAACTATGAAGATGATAATTTAATTGTGGCACAAGTAAGTAGGTTTGATTGTGGGAAATAGCAGTCAGTATTGTTTACATTCCTATTTAATTCACATAAGGTGAAACGTCGCGGTGACTCAAAAAATGATCAATTAATTTAATTTTAAATTTTTTTTAAGAATAAACGAATTTTGAAGGAGTCGCCACCTAATTTTAGGAAAAACTAGGAAACCATTTAAGTGATCTACGAAACCATTAGATTCTAGATAAGGGGTTCAAGTTATTTCGAAAGAAAGGTGTTAGGCATCCTTCGAAATCCACAGTTGTGGATCCCGACTAAATTCATTTTTTTCAAATTGAAGAGGAGATAAAAATAAATATACAAGTATAATAAACAACTAATATACACAAATTATAAAATAAAACAATAACAAATAAAAATTATGGAAAGCAGCTTCGTGTACCTATAAATACACTTAGTAAAAGTGTTAGTACTAAATAAATATAAATAAAAATGAATAGCTCAAATAATAACTTAAAAATAAAACCCGTCTTATTAACATGAAAGACCTTGGAAATCGACGTTAATTTCTTCATCGGCCAATTTTAACATACAATATATATAAACTTATACCAAATTTCCGTCTTTAACAATGGAGAGGCCTCCAAAACCGACGGAGGGATTTTCTCATTGACCAATTTTAACTTATATTTGTTCAATATCAATTTAACTAACTAACTAAGATAAAAATGAACCAAAATAATCGAGATAGTGGTTCTAATAACTCTACAAACATTTTCTTTAAGTTGAAAGGCACTTAGCAGTATACAAATCAATGTTAAAATTAATAAAGGAAAAAAAAGCTATAATAACAAAAGAAATCCCCAAAAACAGCCAAACAAAAAGAATTTCCATGAATATAATGATATCTAAAAAAAATAACACAGAACAATAATAATATAAAATAACCACTAGGAAATCTTAACATAAATGAATTTTACTAAAAATATAAATAACATCCACTCCACAATCTAAATATTTAATAATGAAGAGGAAACAATTAAACATGTATAGCACCCATGTAATATAAAATTGTCTACCGCAACAGTAAAGAAGAATTTAAAGCAAACACAAAATTAATCTAAAAAAAAATCAGAAACAAACAAATAAATAAATACAAATAAAAATAAAAATAATCTAAAATCTAAATAAAAAGCACCACCGGCAAAACAGAATAATGAACCAAACATGATGGAATGAAACTCATTAGTAACTACAAGCAGAAAAAATGTTTGTTCACTAGAAATTTCAATAATTTATAAGAAGAAATTAATAACATTAACAATAACAAGACCAAAACAACGACAATTTTCTGATGAGTTTGCTGGTTGAACTTGTGCGAGTTTGGAGGTTGAATGGTTGTTTCCGGTTATTGTTGCTCCGTCAGAGCTTAGTTGACTGTTCGCCCGAGTTTGCTGGAGCTTTGAGCTCGTTCGTTGGTCTGGGGTTTCGATTTCGCCGGAAATGGCGAAGGGGAGAGGTCTGGTGGTCGCCTGTCGGAGCGGCTGTTTTATTTGAAAAATATAAATAAAAGACTGGTTTGGAGACGTCAATTAATTTTTAAGAAAAATCAAGAAAACTACTCTTTCAAAAGATTAAAACAGGAATCTAGTGAAAATTTGTAAAGGGGTTCGAGGTTTATATTAGCATTTCGGGAAGGGTTTGAAAGCACTTGAAATGCCCGCTAACACGCGATTATCCGATAATTAATTATTTGGCTAAAATATTTTATCTTAATCTGATTTGAACAATTATTATAAACATGACCGGGAAAGGGAAAATATTAAGATTTTATCTAAGTGAAATATTTTACAAAAAATAATTTTAAGCCTTGTTAAAGGTGGTTGGTTTAGTCAAGTTATAAAATCAAAACGGGTGTCTTCTGGGGATTTGAATGCTCGAAAACCCCAAGATCGATAATAAATAAACAAACATAATAAATAAAGAGAGAGACTTGGACCCAAGTCTGAATTTCCTGTTCGCCTAGGCCAGTACTTGGGCCCAATTCTGGTCACCTGTCCTAAATTCTAACCAGACAACAATAAGTAAAATAACAAGGGCTTAGGCCCGAAAATAACAAAATATAATTTTTGAATTAAGAGTGAGCCTTTGCCCAATCTTTCAATCTTCTGATCTGCTTCAATATTTTTTCGGCTCGGGGAACTGTTCGTCGGCTTTGATAGCTGGTTAACTCGGATAAAGGAATTTGAGTCTTTACGACTCTTCTCGAAATGCGAAGGAGTAAAATAGAGTCCGTGAAAACTCGGATAAATTTCACATGCAAGAAAAGGGACATGAAAAATGAATTAATAAGTATTTAAAGAAGACCGATCTAACATGTCTAAAAAAAAAAATCCCAAGCAAAATTAAGCAAGTATAAAGTGTAATGCACTTAGACTACTAATGTTAATTGAAGGAAATAAAATAAAATATTAAGACATCTAAACACTCCTAAAATTTCAAGGTGAAATTCAAAAGGGTAGTGAACATATAAACTATCTACCAATACGATCATTCAACAATTGTTTCATGGCATATGGCTATTTGAGCTTTAGCAAATCAAAACATAATTAAATAAAGCACTTTGACTCTTCTTTCAAATAGACTAAGAGAATTGACTCCAAACAGAACAAACTCTAATTGGTAGCTTGGCTTATGATTAAAAGTTTGATTAGTTTGGAAAGAAATATTCATGCTACTCTTTTGAACCTTTAAAGGCAAAATTCTAAACACACATAGCCGGTAAGGAAAAAAAAACTATTTACCAAGATGAGCTTTCCAGACCAAACATAATAACAAGGAACGAACAAACGACTTCTCAAAATTGGGACGAGAAATAATTTTAATTGCTGGCATTATGAACAGCAGCCCACCACTAATCCTAACCCCTCCTCTTTATAATATTATAGCCATGACACATTCTCTCAAGAAACCGTAATCAACAAGTATGGATATTGGCACACTATCAAGGCAGGAATTTCAAACTAGGAGCCACATGAAACCTAAGACACATAAAATTAGTTCATAAAATGCGGGAGGGAATAAATAGCCACACAATATTAAGGAAGATTTGTAATGCTCTATTAAGTTGGTGACAACTGTTTCGCTTCAAATCGAAAACATGGAATAAAACTTGGACTAATACGACAAGAACATCACCATTCTTATGGATGCCATCTTCATGCTAGTAGGAAGCTCTATTAATTAGGATGAACGAGTGGGTCATAAAATACTTAATCATCAAATACTAGGTGGGTCTAACAATTTCATACTACAAAATGATCCCAAAACAAATGAGTCATATTAATGTCAACCAAAATTACTAATCTATACTCGAAAACATACCAGAGGAACAATGAAATAACTTCTTTGACACTTCAGGACATGTAGTCAAAATGAGGAAACTACTTCAGCAAACAGAGATGGAACAGAATCACGATGGTCAACCGATGAACAAAGTACGCTTGAGACGACCACAACCACAAACAGACTAAAAAAACAGGAAAAACAGATTCAAACGAGCATCAAATCCTTTCGAAAGAGAGACACATAATACCATTTTCAAAAATTATTATGAACACATCATATAGAATCATCGAAATCGACAAAGAGCGGAACACCAAAACCAACATATCGAACTCGAAGCTAATAGAAAGGTCGCGAGTTGTTTACCTTGGCGGGCAGCAAACCGGGCAGCAACGAGCAGAACGGGCTCTTCCACCACACGGATTTGAAACTCAAGCAGCAAACCAAAAAAAAACTTCGAGCTAGCTTTGAGCCAAGAACTGCCCACTTCTTTGAATTAAAAAAAAATGTCTAAGACTTCTTAAGGACAAAATTTCGTTCAAAGGAATTCCCCCTTTTTCGACTCTAATTTTTTTCAACTAAAATCTCTTTCAAATTTCCTTCCCCCAATGTCCCCCTCTCAATAGTGAACAACAAGTGTTTATATAGAAGGGAAATTAGGGCAGATTTTGGGGAAAATTCGGGTGAAAATTTGGGGTCAATCACGAATTCAAAATTTGAATTCTTTCACCGATTTGGACAAGCACCTTTTTCTTGAGGTCTTGACTCATTCCGAAAGGGGAAAGGAGGACAAGGCGTGCCTCTTTCTTGCTGTTGCGATATTAATGGGGATAGGGACGTTGGCTTTCCGTCTAGTTGTTGCTGCCGCGTGAATTTGGAAGGGAAAGGGGATGGGTCGGTGGGTACTGTTTGCTGGGTTTATTGAATTGAAGGGAATTAGATTGGGTTAGGAGTTGGGCTGGATGGGTCATTTAGGAGTTGGACTGAAAGAGGTAAAAGGCCCAACATAATCAATTAAATTGGATTGAGTAAATGGCTAGATTTGGCTAAGGTATGTAATAGAGAATTAATTAACAATTTAGTCAAATTGGATTAATTAGTAGATTTGACTAGTAACTAAATAAGACGAATTAATACAATTAACTAACGAGCTTCTTAATCTTAACAAGATAAACTAATCAACTTAATTATAAACTAATAATTTAAAATTATAACAACAACCTAAGTTAGTAAATTAATAAAACAAGCTTCCAAAATAATTAAGCTAATAAGCTAAATAACTCTGAATTAAGAATATACTTTAAACCCAATTAATTCAATTGAAGATTTAATTAAAATAAAATCTTTTTGAGACGATTTTTGAATATTCATAAAATGTACTAATTACATACATAAATATGTAAAAATATAAGTATTGTCTAAAAATTATAATAAGTGACATAACATATTTAAAATAATTTAAAAAGAGATAATTTGGATTTTATAAAGTCAATTATTTCAACTCGTTTGAAATTTAAGAAGCTTGATGATTAATATATATTGTGGAGGTCCAAACTTGGGTGTCAATAGCGGCTGCAAGAAAAAACAAACAGAAAAATGAAAAAGGGTAAAGGGGAAGGGTCTTGTTCGCTGGTCGGAGAAACAAGGAGCAACGATGTTGTTTTGGTGGATTTTTCAGGTGGTTTTTGGTGGGGGTTTTGGGTTGGATCTGATGGAGAAGAAAGAAAAATGGAGTTGGTTTCTGGTTGTATTCCGGCGAGGTTTCGTCGGAAAAGTGAAGAAGAGGGAGGTCGGGGATCTAGTGAGGTTTGAGGTGGTGGAGATTAAGGGAAGCAAAATGGGAGAGAAATTTTTTTTAGGGTTTTACCATTTAGAAAATTCTTACCTCCTAAAAAATAATTTGTGATCTAATGAATAAGCCATTGTTTATATAAAAAAAAAATTACTTATAAAACAGTATCATTCTTTTATAATCGTGCGTCAAAATCACTAGCCTTTAAAAATATTTGTGCATGAAATCTTATCCATATTCGAAAGAATTTCTAGACTATGCAAAATATCAAAATTAATATTAACAAATATAACAAATAGAATGATTATTAAAAAGTATAATGAACGTAGCTAATGACATATAAAAAACGTAATTTATCAAAACTAATGATTTAATCGAAATGAATAAATATTTGAACGTAGTCAACTGGTTGTGACAAAAAATAATGTAATTAAAATTAACAGATAAAAAAAAAATCCTAAATTTTGACAAATAAGGATAGTTATCGATAAACTTATTTAAAATTATAAAAAATGTATTTTGAACTATTAAATAAATAAAACTTAAAAGTTACGAATTTTAAAAAATGATAGGTCAAAATTGGGTGTCAACAAGTATATGCGATTTTGATTTTTTATGTTGTATGTTTTCTCGTAACATAAAAATTTCATAAGTAGTAGAACTATTAAAATTGTCTCAATTCTTTATACAATCTTATCAAATAAGCAAAAGTTTATAAATGGTTTATAAGTAATGATATGAATTATAAATTTTATTTACATAAGAAATAAATGGTTAATAGATAAAAAAAAATGTGGGGTTGTTTTTACAAAATATAAAATTGTGGATCAATTTTTGTATTTGAAAAATCTCAAATCATGATTTTTTAAGAATTTGATATTAAATCAATGTAAAATCACATGTCCAAACACTGATTACATCTCATGATTTCATATCGCGATATCAAATCGATGTCCAAATGCCTACTAAGTTATCCTTATTTATTATAGTAGATGTTTTTTTAAAAAAATTAAGCAATATATTTTTTAAACATAATGTTTTTTTAAAATTAGGCTATAGTTTAAAATTATTGACTACTTCAATAAGTGATACTAATTATTTTAGGATATTTTCGTTAAAGCTAAAACCACTGTTAAAACAAAATGGAAAATATTTTTGTTGAGGTTCACTTTTACTTATTCACTATTTTATCAACAGATTTTTATTAACCGTCCCTTTTAACATATTAAGATTCCATATTTTCCCATTAGCATTGATTATTTATCCCCAAATCAGTTTGCAAGATGTAAACTAAACATTTGTTTGTTTATTTGTGTCTGCCTGCTCTGTTTTTGCCTATCTCTATGTCTGGTGAGTATTCCTCCCCATGATTTTTTACCTCTCATCCTATAATCCATCCCCCTCCTCTTCATCGTGCTCTGTGCGTATATATGTGTGACTAGATACCGCAACAATAATATTGGAGATAAAACGTTAAGAGTGCTTACCATACGAACAATCCTCGTGTCTATATGTGTGGTTATAAAATTGAAGTGGTAAGCCAAAAAACGTGAATATGTGTGGAAAAGTGTGAATGGAGTCATGTGTGTATGGTATGAGGTCACATGAGAGTTGTTACAAAAAAATGATATGAAGTGATGGAATCTTTTCATTTTTATTTTATTTTCTCTTTAAACAGAGTAAACAAAAAAACTATAGCGAGTAAAAAATTACGTGTCTATATATATATATATATGAGAAATGGGGAAGCAAATCAACAATCTTAATTACCAGCATAGAACTAATTACCTAAGGATTAAGTAGTGTTATCTGGTAAATTAATCATGGCTTTTGCCTTATTATCATCACCATCACTTGTTTCAGTTTGTGACAAAACCTTTATTAAACCTTCTTCTCTCACCCCACCTACTCTTAGATACCACAAACTCTCTTACATTGATCAATTCCAAAGTAATATGTATATTCCTTTGGCTCTTTTTTACCCTAAAGTACAACAAAGAGAGGAGTCAACTAATTATTCTCATAATGAACTATCCCATATAGCACACTTGCTACAAACATCTCTATCAAAAACTCTAGTTTCTTACTATCCTTACGCTGGAAAATTGAGAGACAATGCTATTGTTGATTGTAATGATATGGGAGCCGAGTTTTTCAATGTTCGAATAAAATGTCATATGTCTGAAATACTTGATCATCCTGATGCATCTCAAGCAGAGAGTATAGTTTTTCCCAAGGACTTGCCTTGGGCGAATAACTATGACGGTGGTAATTTACTCGTGGCGCAAGTAAGTAAGTTTGATTGTGGGGGAATAGCTATCAGTGTATGCTTATCGCACAAGATTGGTGATGGTTGCTCTGTACTTAATTTCCTTAATGATTGGTCTCGTATCACTCGTGGTCGTATGACAACAACTTTGCCTCCTAAATTTATAGGAGATTCTGTTTTCTCGTCAAATAATTATAGTCCTATTATTGCGCCACAAATGTTGTCTAATGTCAGTGAATGTGTACAAAAAAGATTTATTTTTCCTACAACCAAGTTAGATGCACTTCGAGCTAAGGTAATCATATATACCACAAGTCCATTATTATTTGTTTTTATGGTCTTGTTCTTAAGATATTTAATAATTCAATGTATTTCAATTTATACGACATAATTTGAAGGTAGCAGCAGAATCGGGAGTAGAAAATCCAACAAGGGCTGAAGTTGTGAGCGCGCTACTTTTCAAATGTGCAATTAAGACAGCATCAAGTACAACTCCTTCAATGCTTATGCGTCGTCCATCAAAGCTTGTTCACTTTTTAAACGTACGTAGTATGCTCAAATCTCGTCTACCTCAAAGTGCCATTGGAAATCTTTTGTCCATTTTCTCCACAATAGTAACTAACGAACAAGACATTGAGTTGCCAACGTTGGTTCGTAATTTAAGGAATGGAGTTGAGGTGGCGTACAAGAAAGATCAAGTGGAAGAAAATGAATTGATCTTAGAAGTAGTAGAATCCATGAGAAAGGGGAAAAAACCATTTGAGAATAATAATGATGAATATGAGAGTGTGTATGCTTGTAGTAATCTTTGTAAATATCCAGACTATAATGTGGATTTTGGATGGGGAAAACCTGAAAGAGTTGGTTTACCAAATGGTCCTTTCAAGAATGTATTCTTCTTGAAAGATTACAAAATTGGTGGGGGTGTGGATGCGCGGGTAATGTTGCACAAACAACATATGTCTGAATTTGAGCACGATGAAGAACTTCTTCAACTTATTTCCTAACTACCTTTCAAGGTTTTGGGAGTAATAGCGACTTGATTCTGCTTCATGGATTTCATTTAAGATGTGATGATTTTAAAAGTTAATTGAGCTTGTTTCCCTTCCTCTAATTAATATTTACTAGTCCTATGGGTCGGGTCGATTCAATGATATTAGTGGCTTTATGTAAATGTCTATATTGAATAATATTAATATTTGTATGTTGCATGTGTCACACGTGCATTTTATTTGTGTCTATTAGTAAAATAAAATATAAAAAAAATCAATATATATTGTCAAACAAGCATGTGTGTGAGGTATACAATGAAATTAAAGAAAATTAGTGCAAGCTCAAAATTAATGAAAGGATGCAGTGATGACTGGCATAAAAACTACAGTTTAAACTAAATATTTAAAATTAATACAAACATAAAAAATTATAGAGAAAAATCAACTCATAAACAAAACTACTCTTAAACTAATTGCGCAAGAGAATATAGTTTATACGTGAAATTAAATAAACTTGTCCACTTCTAAATCTACAAACACAATATGAAAGAAGAAGATTTCTCCACAATCAAGAGAAATGTTTTCTTCAAGATTTATGAAATATTGTCAAATATTTCTTGTCTACATCCTTTGTCCAAGAAAGAGGTGATTAATTTAATTGTGGAATGAAGTCGACAACTTAAAGACGAGAACAAAAATATGGAGTAATCTCCAAAACGCATTATTTTTCGTTTTTCTTAAGGACCTTTTTAGTTATTTTATTTGTCACTTAAAATGTATTGGACATCAAGTAAGAAAAATAAAAAATTGAATAGCAACACATAATTAAAATTGTATTATAAATGTACTATAAATGTGCAAGGGGAAAAAACTATAAATGATAGTAAATATTTTCTTGATATACCATATTTATGTAAGTTACCCTTATATATTTTGAAGTCCATCTAATCTGAATATGAATTGAAAGGGTTTTACTTTTAAGTTTAATGGTGAAAATTTTGGTTTTAAATACTACACTACTAAACTTTTTGGTTTTTAATACTACATTTGTTTCATTTGATGTGTTGTATACTAAATTTTGGTTTTTAATACTACATTTGTTTCATTTGATGTGTTGTATACTAAATTTTGGTTTTTAATACTACCTTTTGGTTATGAATAAAATCTGAAATTAGAATCTTATTCTTATCCTTTCAAATTATTATTATTTTAAATTAGGGGAGGACTAAAAGAGAGTAGTTATAATCAATGAACCAATTTGATTAGCTCAGTAGTTACATAATCTTAGCTTGTAACAAATTCCACAAAATTCAGTGTAAAAACTCAATAAATTAATGGAGTTTATCTTGAAACATCCAATTAGGCATTAGATCCTTCGGAGCCACAGAGAAATAGTCATTCTTTCAGCCTATGAAACTCCGTTCTCTTCACAAGAATTACAAAAAATCAAAATGTAGCTTAGTTATTATTTTACCGAGGGGTGCGATAAGATAGTTAGGATCCCTCCACCTTTAATTAGAGATTTTGAGTTTGAATTCCGATAATATAGAACCTCTTGGTAAGGTAGCATTTTATCCTCCTTAGTCGGCTTATCCGATGCAAATCTAAATTAATCGAGCCAAATTCTGATTCCAGATATTTAAAGTGCAAAGAAAAAGAAAAGTTGTTCTTACCACCAAGGCGTATGATAGGATGGTTTGGATTCTTCCACCTTCAATTAGACGTTTCGAATTTGAAACTAATAATATAAAACTTGTTCATAATGTAGCATTTATCTTCTATAGTAGATGCAAATCTGAATTAATCGAGTGTTGTGGATTTATGATAAACTTAGTTGTCCTTGTTGGAGCAAGACTCTTTACTTGTCTTTTATGAATAATAAAAATAAAGTGCACAAGCAAGGATTGAGTGTATGCAAGTATGATACTATAATAATTTCTTCTTGTGCGTGTGTATATATATACACACATGTTATATTGCAGTTGGCAATACATCAAAGACCTTGTTCATATTAAGAAAATAATCATGGCTATAGCTCCATCACAACTTGTTTCACCAGTTACTGAAAAAATCATTGTGAAACCATCTTTGCCTACCCCTTCTCCACTTAAATATCACAAGCTTTCGTTTATCGATCAATCGTTGAGTCACTTGTACATTCCTCTAGTATTTTTCTACTCTAAGCAACAACAAGAGTTTGATCAAGTAGCTAACAAACTACAAAATTCATTAGCAACAACTTTATCAGCTTACTATCCCTATGCTGGAAGAATGAGAGATACTGCCACAATCGAATGCAATGACAGGGGAATCGAGTTTTTAAATGTTCGAATAAATTGTCCCATGTCCGAAATGCTGAACAACCCTCATGACTATGCAGAAGGGAACATATTTATGAAAGATTTACCTTGGAAAAATTCGTTCGATGGAAGCCTACTCGTGGCTCAATTAAGTCATTTCGATTGTGGAGGAATAGCAATCAGTACGTGTCTGTCACATAAAGTTGGTGATGGTGGCTCTGTTGCAAGTTTTATCTATGATTGGGCTAAAATAACTCGAAATCCAAATCAAATCGCTCGTCCCCAATTTATTGGTGACACATTTTTTCCAACCCCAAATGGACCTTTAATTGCACCATTGATTGATTCCAAATTGGAGAAATGTATACACAAAAAGTTCCATTTCTCTGCCTCCAAATTACAGGGCCTTAGAGCAAAAATAGCAGCTGAAGCGGGGATCAAAAATCCAACACGAGCAGAAGTTGCGAGTGCACTTCTGTTCATATCAGCTACAAAGGCTGCATCGAAAATCAATAACACTACATTCAGGCCATCTAAATTGATGAATTATGTCGACATACGCCCAATGACAACACCCCCTTTATCGCGAAATATTATAGGAAATCTCCTCACTGTGACTTCCACAACAGCAAGTCACGATGAGGAGATGAAGTTGCCAAGATTGGTTCGCGAATTTAGGAAGGAATTCGAGCAAGTATACAAGAAAGACCCTGTTCAGCACAATTCATTGGTGTTGAAATTACTTGAAATAATGGAATCACCATACGCGATTGACGAATTTGACACTTATTATTGCAGCAACATGTGCAAGTTTTCGGGTTATAGCATAGATTTTGGATGGGGTAAACCTGAAAGAGTGTGTGCACCAATGGGTCCATTCAAGAATTTCTTCATATTGAGTGCAGATCAAAGTATGGATGGTGTTGAAGCTATGGTGACTTTGGAAGAACAACATATGTTGGCATTTGAATGTGATGAAGAGCTCTTGGAATTTGCTTCTCCAATTTCAAGTTTCTAAAGGAGTTCTTGAAAAAGCTCATCTACAAGCTGCCTTTCCCGGACCCTTTGCTTAGTGGGAGCTTTAGTGCACCGGGAGCCTTCCCATTTCTACATTCATAAAAAACACTTGTAACTGTCCATTTACTCTTTCTGTCTTTCTTTGGTTGGTTTTTCTCTTCTTGATTTCAAATATTATGTGTTGATGCATTGTTTTCACCAACCACAAAGCCACTAGTTGTCAAGCAAATAACAAATAAATATACTAGTACACGGTAAGTATAACTTTTACGCTCTCTAATCATCTATATATGAATCTAATTTTAAAATTTCAAATCCATAACAAAATTTTAAAACTTCCAATCCACAAGCCACTAGCTCTCAATCGTCATTGAAAATTTTGCTAGCATCTATCTCACGACTCAAGATAATGATGCCTCTCCAATTTTCATATTCTGAGTCCGCCTCTAGATTTTTTTTGTAAGCTTTAGTTTTAAAGGAAAAACTATCTAATTACACAAACATTCCTACCGTATTTACTAATTCTCCTTATAGTTTGAAATAATTATACATATTGTCTCACTAATTAATAATTGAGGAATTTCCGCATATAGCCACTCAAAAATAGCCTAATTACACTCCATAGCTATAGTTTGTTAATTACGATTCGTAGCTACATGTTATAGGGAGGAGAGTGGCGAGCGAGACTGGGAGAGGGAGGAGAGAGGCGAGTGAGAGAGGGCAGAGAGTGGGAGAGAGGTGAATTGTATATGTATATCGGTTAGATAATTGTATATTATACATATGTATTTGTATATTCTGGCGAGAGAGATTGGGAAAGGGAGGAGAAAGGCGAGCGAGATTGGGAGAAGGAGGAGAGAGGTGAGCGAGACAGGACAATAATTTGTATAATTCGCATCTCGTTTGTATAATTCACAGGTACGTTTGTATAATTCACGTGTTTTTGTATAATTGGGTAATATAAAGTCTGGAATTATACAAATATAATAAAACTCGAAATAACGAATTGATACAAACATAAACGTATGAATTTTAAACAATTATACAAAATATATTATATAAATTACATTATATAAATTATATTATACAAAATCCAAAAACTATACGTTCATACAAACTGTAAAAAGTTATACACAAAAAGATTAAATGTATATGATGACAAGATTGAATTTCCAAGGGGAATCATTGTCATATACAAATACAAACAATCGTATACAAATACAAATCAAACAAAGAATTGTTAGTTGCGAATTATACAAATGTGGCGAATTATACATATACAAACGTGGCTAATTATACAAACTCAAAGTTAGCCCACGTAATTAATGTATAATGTTAGTCGTGAGTGGTAATTATAGCAAACTATAGCTATGATGATTAATTAAGTACTATAAGTTTTCTTAACCGCGTAATTTTCCCTTGATAATTTCATACCATATTTCAAGTTAGATACACCTATATACATATATTTTTGCCACCCACTTTGATTTAAATACAAATATATATAGAGAGAGGCAAGAGACGAGTGAGATAGGAGGAATGTGAGTGAGAGAGTCTATGTATCCTAAATACATGTGAATCACACTAGATACATGTATATGTGATACCCGATACATTTTGAAATATATATACATAGATAGAGAGGCAAGCGAGATGGGAGATAAGTGATCGAGAGAGTCAGATATATGGTAAATCTATTTGTATACATGTATTTTGGAGACCGAAATCGGCATGAATGATAATTTCAAAAACTCACGGAAGGAGTTTGTGTTATCTTTCACAATAATAAAACAAATAAAAGAATGAAAAATTATTTGGGCTTCGTAAAAATTGAACCAATTGTGTTTGCGGCCCATAATACGAGCCTTAATATGTATGAGGCCCATTAGTTAAATCCAAATGGGCCCATTAATTACACCATTCTGACTTCACCGCCAATCAGTCATACCCAAATATCCAAAAACCCTAAACCCTGCCTGCTACTATATTCTTATACACCACCCTATATAATATTCATTCTCATTTCTATTAAAACCCTAGAAATCCAACCCTTAAACCCTACCTGAAACTTACCCCCCTCCCCCCTAACCGAAAGCCGCCATGACTGACGTTGAGCTCTCTCGCTCAGAGAAGAAGAAAAAGAAATCAAAGTCCGGCAAAAATGAGGACGAAACGCAAACACTATCCACCCCAATTGATGGTGATTTCCTCATCAAACCTCAAAGCTACACCCCCACCATTGACACTTCAGAATGGCCGATTCTCTTGAAAAACTACGATCGTCTCAATGTCAGAACGGGTCACTACACTCCTCTCCCATCTGGGTTTTCTCCACTGAAGCGTCCGCTTGCTGAGTATATAAGGTATGGTATTCTTAATCTTGATAAACCTGCTAACCCATCTTCACATGAAGTTGTAGCTTGGATTAAGAGGATCCTTCGGGTCGAGAAAACGGGTCATAGTGGTACTTTGGATCCTAAAGTTACTGGGAATTTGATTGTTTGTATTGATAGAGCGACCCGTTTGGTTAAATCCCAACAGGGTGCGGGTAAAGAGTATGTGTGTGTAGCTAGGTTGCATTCTGATGTACCTGATGTTGCTAAGGTTGCTAGAGCACTTGAAGCTCTTACTGGGGCTGTTTTTCAAAGACCCCCTTTGATTTCTGCTGTGAAAAGGCAACTTAGGATTAGGACTATTTATGAAAGTAAGTTGCTTGAGTATGATGCTGATAGGCATTTGGTTGTTTTTTGGATATCGTGTGAGGCGGGTACTTATGTTAGGACATTGTGTGTTCATCTTGGGTTGCTTTTGGGTGTGGGTGGACATATGCAGGAGCTTAGGAGAGTGAGGTCTGGGATTTTGGGTGAGAAGAATAATATGGTGACAATGCATGATGTGATGGATGCACAATGGATGTATGATAACTATAGGGATGAGACTTACTTGAGGAGGGTCATTATGCCGTTGGAGGTAGTTTTGACTAGTTATAAGAGGTTGGTGGTTAAGGATTCAGCAGTTAATGCTATTTGCTATGGTGCAAAGTTGATGATTCCTGGGCTTCTAAGGTTTGAGAATGATATTGAGGTTGGAGAGGAGGTTGTGTTGATGACTACTAAGGGGGAGGCCATCGCGTTGGGGATCGCAGAGATGACCACTTCTGTTATGGGCACTTGTGATCATGGTGTGGTTGCAAAGATTAAGAGAGTGGTGATGGATAGGGATACTTATCCTAGGAAATGGGGCTTAGGACCAAGGGCTTCAATGAAGAAGAAGTTGGTTGCTGAGGGTAAGCTGGATAAACATGGTAAGCCAAATGATAAAACTCCAGCTGAGTGGTCGAGAAATGTTGTTTTATCCACCAAAGAGGATACTCTGGTTGCTGGTCTTGCTGCCACTACTGATGCAGTGGCTGCTGATGGTGCCTCAGGTGAGGTTGAGAAGAAAAAGAAGAAACATAAGGAAGATGATGAGGAGGCCAACAAGAGAAAATTGGATGATTTAGATGTATCCCCTGCACCCAGTGCTTTAAAGAAACCAAAGGTAGAGTTAGTCGAGGAAGCTGTAGAGAAGTCTGAACTGAAAAAAGAAAAGAAGAAGAAAAAGAAGAAGGAAAATGGATCCCCTGATGTAGAGTCCTTGAAAAAGGAAAAGAAAAAGAAGGACAAAGAGAATAATGATGCTGCATCCTCAGATGAGGAGAAGTCTGAGAAGAAGAAAAAGAAGAAGAAAGATAAAGAATCAGAGAATGGTGATGTTGGAAGTGACGACGAAGGAAGCAAAAGCAAGAAGAAGGAGAAGAAGAAAAAGAAGAATAAAGATGCACAAGAGGAGTAGAGGTGAAGGTCTTTGCCTCAAATGAGTGCTCCTATGTATGTTAAAATGCATGTCATGTAGTTCAAAATTTTGCCGTTTATTCACTTGTTTTGGCAGGAGTTTGTTGCAGCTGAAGTTCCTGATCATAGACGTGCTTATTAGTTATTTAGTTTTACCTTTTTATTTGTCAAGACTTGAGTATTTCAATCCATAAGGTTGTTTTCTATCTTAATTTTGAGATGTTTTGTGTTTTTGCATTTTTATTGCCTTGTAGATGTCAATAGCTGAATCAGCTGCGTAACTGCCTTTGTTTGAAGCTGTATGGTGTGTATAGTTCTAGGGCAGGAAGTTTGCAAGGCGGTAGAAAGATTTTGGCTACTGTTAAGCACTTCTATCTTAGAAGGGCTCTGCTCAAGTGTTAAACTATTGTTCTTCATGGAATCAATCTTACTTTGAATTTCAAAATGTGTTTGTTTTGGTTGGGTACTCAATAGTTTTGAACCTAGATAATATATGCAACAGAATTCAGTTAGCTCTTTGAATCATCATGGCCCTGCCCATGGACGCATGGCTGAATAGTTAATGAGTCCTGTATAGTGTTGAGTATAATAATTTCTAGTCCTTGAAAAAAAATTCAGATATAAAATATATTCCTTCAAAAGACTTTTTTTATGATGTTAAACACTTTAAATTTAACATGGCAATACTTGAAGCACAAGAATTATCCTCCTCTGAAGCTAAGGGACCAAGAGATTTATATCCAACCAATGAATGCAAGACATGCGTCTTCATAAACAAGATTTATCACTTAACCATGACTAAGTGATATGGTACTTTAATTTTTATTCAAGATAAAAAATGATTGGTTAAGCCATGAAGTACAAGTGTGTGGAGATGCTCTCACAACTACAAATAAACTGTAAACCAAATTAAGATGAGCTCTTTACGCTATGCTTAAACACAACTTCCACCACAACAAGATAACCTTGTTTCTGATCATACAACCGAGTTAAAGGCATATAACCCCAAGTCGGTGAGGTGGTAGAAAACCAATCACAATCTGAAAAAATAGAAACTATTAGACATGCAATGAGGAATTTAATATTTTAAAAAAGAGAAGTAGCTAGTGAAATTCATCTTGCAAGAAAAAATTGCTACTGATGATACAAATAAACATTTACCTTGCAAGATAGCTTTTTGCATCCGACATTAATCTGATCTTTGAGGTTTATGCTGCAATTTTCCTTCACTTTTTTATACTGATTAAAGTCCTTAGCATTAGCAGATTTTAGGTATATTGAGATATTACATCCCTTGGTGTTCGATTCATAAAATTCTCGTTAGTTTTTGGCAGTCACTATTGAAATATGTTGTCATAAAATTTTGCAAAATGTTTACCAGCTCATATGCTGACCTTTTACACTTTACACTTTGCTTTCTCAATCAACTATTTCCTTACTAAAAGTGCTCGTGTTAAATACAAAAAAATGAATAGTATTTAGATTTAACTCAACAGCTAAAGCTAACTATTGAGAAGAGAATTATCAAAGACAGACCAGGGGATGAGGACACACATGAAGATTGTTGACAGCGAGTTTAGGGTGCTTCCTCATCACATTCATAGAACTGATAGCTCATTTTTTTCCCATTCTTGTAATACTAATCTACCAGTCATAGGCTAGAAAACTATCAAACAGACTTTCATATGTCACTTCATTTCAATACTTCAGAGGTAAGCCACTCTTTGGTAGCGATCAAGTCAGGCAGCACAATGGCACCAGATTTCCTCCAATCGACAGCATCAGCAGTCTTGAATCTGTCCAACAACAAAGCCTGCATCCCAACACCTCTCGCAGCTAAGTAGTCGTTCCTCAAGCTATCTCCAATGTGAAGCTACATTTCCTGCTTTCTTCAAAGCAATCTCAAATATCCTTGGATCTGGTTTTTCAACACCGGAGAATACGCCGAAATCCCACTCAGATCCCTGATTTTGGTCACACACACAAAACGGTTCACAACTACTTCATGGTTTTTCAGTATTTATGGAAAAAAGATTAAGATCAGCCAAAAATTGTTAGAAGAAGAATGAGAACCATTGTGTATCTACCTGATTTAAGCCTAATGCAGGAAGAATCATATCACGATATCGATACTTGACCAACCCAACTGTAACATCCCTCTGTCGGAGCCATCTGAGGAACGGTATAGCATCAGGAAATATTCTATAAGGTGTAGCAGAACCAAAAGTAGC
>JAJOOS010003950.1:0-23627 GCA_029582725.1 Solanum chiquidenum
TTGATTGTTAGTTTGTTGGTAATATATCATTCAAGTTCAATGTTAGGTTAGTAATTGATTGACAATATGTTCAAAATATTATTAACTGAATGATTATCTAATAGTAAAATATTTATTAATTTATTGCATTTAGAAATCTAAGAGCATGAATATAAATCCAAAAATATTAATATCAATTTTATAAAATCATATTTGAATGAAACAATGCAAAATCTATGATAACAAGTTAAATTAATCTCAATATGACACATATCATTATATCAAAAAATTTAATTTGAGCACGTTTACCAAAAATATTAACCAAATCTAAATTTTGGCCAAAACTTAAAAGTTAAAACGCCTAACAGCACAAACTGAAAATGGAAGCCTCAAAACCTAAACTTACCATCCTATTAGATGTAAAAATGACCTTTCGAAGCTAATCACGCTGATGGATTTCTCATTAGAGCACGTTTACAAAAAATATTAAGCAAAGTCAAATTTTGGCCAAAAGTTAAAAGTTAAAACACCTAACTGTACAAACTGAATATGAAAACCTCAAAATCCAAACCAACCATCATATAAGACGAAAAATGACCTTCCAGAGCTAACCGCGCTGACGAAATTTAAATTTGAGCATGTTTCCCAAAAAAATTGACCTAATTCAAATTTTAGCCAAAAGCTAAAAGTTAAAACGCTTAACGACACAAATTGAAAATAAAAGTCTCAAAACCCAAACCAACCATCCTATGAGACCAAAACTAAATTTATATGGCTAATTGCGGTGACAAAATTTTAATTCGAGCATGATTACCAAAAATATTGACTAAAGTGAAATTTTGGCCAAAAGTTAAAAGTTAAAATGTCTAACGGCACAAACTAAAAATGGAAGCCTCAAAACCCGAACCCTCTATCTTATTACATAAAAAAATGACCTTCCGCATCTAACTGCACTGACGAAATTCTCATCTGAGCACATTTACCAAATATATTGACCGAAGTTAAATTTTTGCCAAAATTTATAAGTTAAAACACCTAACAGCACACACTAAAAATGAAAGCCTCAAAACCCGAACCAATCATCCTATTAGATAAAAAAATGACCTTTGGAGTTAATTACTCTGACGGAATTCTCATTTGAGCACGTTCACAAAAATATTGACCAAAGTCAAATTTTGACCAAAACATAAGATTTAAAACACCTAACGGCACAAACAAAAAATGGAAGCCTCAAAACTTGAACCAACCTTCCTGTTAGATAAAAAATGACCTTTCGAGGCTAATGACACTGACATAGTTCTAATCTGAGCACGTTTACCAAAAATATTGACCAAAGTCAAGTTTTGGCTAAAATTTAAAAGTTAAAACGCCTAACGACACAAACTGAATATGAAAGCCTCAACACTAGACGCTGATTTACCAAAAAGTTTAACTTCAATTGATAAATTTACCAACTATTCAAATATAAGTTAGTAATTAATAATTTACCAATAAATTTTATCACAGTTGGTAATGGTTACTATTCAACTAAACATTCATATGTAATATTACCAACTAATAATTAATATGTTGGTAAATTTTACTAATGGATTAATGATCGGTTGGTATAATACCAACTATTTTAATGATGTTAGTAATTTACTAACTACAATCTTTATTCGTCGGTAAATTTTTTAACTAATTGGATATTGGTTGGCAAGTTTACCAACAAATTACATTTCGTTACTAATTTACCAACACATTTATATTTGGTTGGTAAATTTAGCAACACAATCTTGCCATTGGTAAATGTTTGGTTAGTAATTCATTGGTAATAAGTTAATAAATTATATAAATAATTTTTTGTCGTATTTACCAACCGATATATACTTCGTTGGTAATATTACCAACAAAAGGTGTGCGTTAGTAATATTTCAGTTGGTAATCCATTGATAGAATGTTGCTAAATTTGGCGCCATTTTTCCCCGCCGTATTTACCAACTAAAATACTTAGTTAGTACGATTTTGGTTGGTAATCTGTTAGAATTTCGTTGTTAAATTTTAAAATATAATCAGTTAGAAATATGTTGGTAATTTGTTAGTAGAATACTAACCAACTTAAGTTGTTAGTAAAATCTGTTAGTAATTTGGGTTTTTTTTGTAGTGTTTAGTGTTCTATACAATATTCCCGACCCAGAGAAATTTGTTAAAAACATCGATTTATGGGTGTATTTCGCAAGTAAACTAGCAAATGTTGAACGTTTTGAATTTAGATGTGGAGATGGATATGAATTTCCTCAGTATGCATTTAAGAATTCGTCCTGGAGAAAGTTGCTTTTATAGTTATTTACACCATTGAACCCTTTAGCTAATGTGAACTGGAGTGCTATGGTTTCTCTTTCATTTAGGTACATACGTTGGACGGATGGTGTCATGGAAAAGGTATTGTCTGGTTGCCCTAACTTGGAGTGCTTGAAATTGTACCATTTTTATGGTGTTCATCATCTGGAAATCTGCAATGTGAAGTTGAGAAAACTGATCATAGACAACTCAGATACTGAATGCGATCTATCTGTTGAAATATTAGCCCCATATATTCAAAATTTGAAAATTCTGGGGTGGTGCCGTGAGATATACTTGAGAAATGTAGTTTCGCTTGTCACTGCAGTCCTTGATTTTGATTGTTATATTGAAGACAAAGAACCATTGCCGATGAAGGAGTCTACCTGTTTGAAGGAACTTTTTCACAGCGTTGCCCATGTTGAGAAGCTTGAATTAGGTCCCTTGTGTATCCAGGTTTATTCATACTCTTCACTATCCAAAATACAGAATATATTTGCAATTGAATTCATTAGTTTAGTAGTAACATTAATAGTGACGATATTTAGGATAATCTGATAACCAATTTTGTAAGTACACTCTTGTACTGGTCTAGTTGCTAAGTGGCAGGTGATTGAAACAAGACCTTTTGAACAAAATTTTGGATCTCCAAACCAACATTTGAACATTGTTTAACAATTTAAGTATGCAACATTTCCTTGTTTTGACATATTATGGTTTCTCTATTTGGTTTATAAGTACTTGTCTATGCTGGAATTGGAAGAGTGGCAGCCTCCACTATCAAGATGGAAATTCTTACAACTTGACGCAAATTTGAACCAATTGGATTTCCCTGGAATTTGCAGTTTTCTACACAGTTCATCGGATCTTGAGACTTTGGTCATTGACGGGGACAATTACCAATCAAGAGTAAGTTCTCTTTGGACTTTGTTTTTGTTACTTCAGGTTATCAATAAAACAGTTTCGCTTGGTGTTGCTTTGATTCATGTTGTCACTATCAAAATGGACTCTATGAGTAAACTTTTTGTAGTTGTTGGAAAAAGACGTTTAACAAATGATCAGATGCTTTGAACATCTTTTTATTGTTTGCATGTACCACGTTCTAACATTTGCTAAGTACTGAGATCGATGTTCCTTGAATTTAAAAATTCATCACCTTTTTTACTTTATCAGCAATCAACTCCTTGGCTTCCTTATGATAAAATAGGTTAATATAGCGGATTCTTTCCTACAGGACCTGCCGTTAGAGTACACAAATAAGGATGAATAGACAAGGAGGTTTGAGACATATGGTTTTAACTGCTCATTTTCACATCTGAAGACCATCAAGATCCTTAACTTTTCTCGATTTGTGTTGCCATTCGTGAAATATTTGCTCAAGCATACAACAGTGCTAGAAAAGTTCATCATTGCTGCCAGACGCAAAAATAGTGATGTGTTTCCAGATTATGTCAAAATGGAACAGGAGATCCAGACTTTTCCAAAATCCTCTCCGCGAGCTTCAGTTATCTTTTCTTATTGATAACCTTGGACCCTTATTGTTTGTTTTAATCGCAACGTACTTAACATCTGTTGCTTTATGTTTGAATCACTTGTCAGTGTGTTCATTCTAAATGTTTTGTGATTTCAGTTCATACTGCTGAATCCTGATCATGGTTTATATGCTGAAAAATTTAAGTTTTGAGAATCATATTATAAGCTTGGTGTAGCATCGTTTCTTCCAGGTATGAAGAGTGTGTTGAAGGTGTGTACACAATAGCTTTTAGATTGTAATGTGAAACTAAAGTATATTATAAGCTCTAAATTGATACTACTAGGTTTTATTATTTTTGCAAGCTTATATGTTTTGCATATTCTACAGACAAGGTTGATTTTGTATTAATAAAAAAAATATAACAATAGACGCTCTGTTCAGTGGGGGTATAAATTCTTTTTAAACATGCGATGAAGCCTATTTCTTTTCTTTTCTATTCCAAGCCAAGGAGTCATTTGTCTCTATTTCAATATGTTTGTTGTATTTATATATATCACATCTCTTTATAACAACATGATTCTACTATAACGATAAAAAAAAAAATCATTTTTTCATAGTTTGTTATTGTGCTTTTGATAATCACTTTCATTTTGTAGCCTCCTTCTTCGCTTGTCCTAATTTTAATTGTGAAAACATTTAAGTTTCATCCTACAAAATAAAAAAATAATAAGGTTACAGATTTACGAGGGAAAATTATGAATTTTGCACTATGACAATTTTGATTAGCCAAACTTGCAAAATCAACTTATTTTTTAATTTTTTTTTTTTTGAAAAAGCTAGTTTTTTAAAAATTATTTCAGAGACCAATAGTTTGTATTTGATCAAGATTCCATAGTATTCTTTAGGAAAAGCTACCATTTTTATCTTCTTAAAAATGTTTTTACTACTATATGCAAAATACTTGTGTTTTTCTTAAAAGTTTGATTTAACGCCTTAATTTTAAAATAAGTATTTTTAGTTTCTTAGTCGCTTGACCAACATCTTGATCTTTAATTAACTAAAAATGTTGTTTTGATCCATGTGGTAAATGGGAGTTAATAAAATTAACGTAATAATATTTATTGAGAATTTTTAAGTGTGAACGTAAAATGAGAACACATCTCCATCTTCCACAATTAATAGTTGTTGGGATTGATGTTGCTTTGTTCTCTCTTGTGTGAATCATTTACAAAACAAAACAGAAAAAAGTAAATGATAGTGTAATTTGACATCATTTATTGAGGTCATTGAAATTTTGTCTATGCAATTATCAGTATGAAAATATTTATTGGGATTAATACTTCTTCTTTCTCTTTTGTGTGCATTGTTTTTAAAATAAAACGAAGTAAATGATATTGTGGTCTACTATTATTTATTGAGTTCGTTGTAATTCTGTCTATTCAATTATCAGTATTGAAAATATTTGTTGGAATTAATATTTCTTCTTTATCTCTTGTGTGCATTGTTTTTAAAACAAAACGAAGTAAATGATACTGTGGTCTACTATTATTTATTAAATTCGATCAAATTTTGTGAGTTCAAAATATTAGTATTGAAGAATAATGTTTCGTGATATTATGAAAAAAAAATAATCCTAATCTAGACGATTACTAGAAAATTAAATTATTTTTTTAAAAAAGATAATCTTTAATTAGACTCAAAACTTATTTATCCTACATTTTTTAAATTTTTATTTCCAGTACATTCCTCGAATGTGAGGACGGGAACATGTACTAAGGTTGAAAATATTCATATATCATATATAAATATATCATTAATGTTGTTTACATTAAAAAGAAGTGAGAAGAACTCAAATATGTTCTTTTAATTATATATGTCATTCATTAATAGTTGGGTTGAGTTTATTTGTGCATTTATCGTGATACAATGTAAAAATTATGCAACTTTTCATTAACAATTAAAAAATAAAAAAAACGTATACGTGTTATTAATCTCTTCACTAACAACTCAAATAATTAGGAAATATATGTATTATCAAACTCTTCACAAAAAAATCAATTAATAAAAAATTATACATGTTTTTAATCTCTTCACTAACAACTCAAATAATCAAAAAAATACATGTGCTATCAATCTCTTCACTAACAACTCAAATAGTCAGAAAAAACAACCGTTATCAATCTCTTCACTAACAACTCAAATAGTTAAAATATACATGTGTTATCAATCTGTTCAGTAACAATTCAAATAATTAGAAAATAGAGTTGTTATCAATCTCTTCACTAGCAACTCAAATAATCAAAATTTACATGTGTTATCAATCTCTTACTAACAATTCAAATAATAATAAAATTTGATATCATTTATTGAAATTTGATATCATTTATTATGTGCATCATTTTCAAAACAAAACAGAAAAAAGTTAATGATAATGTAATTTGATATCATTTATTGAGTTCGTTGAAATTTTGTCCATTCAATTATCAGTATTGAAAATATTTGTTGGGATTAATATTTTTTTCTCTCTTTGAGCATTGTTTTTAAAACAAAACAAAGTAAATGATACTGTGGTCTACTATTATTTATTGAATTCGTTGAAATTCTGTGAGTTCAAAATATTAGTATTGAAGAATAATATTTCGTAATATTATAGAAAAAATTAATCATAATCTAGACAATTACAAGAAAATTAAATTCTTTTAAAAAAACATAATTTTTTATTAAACTCAAAACTTATTTATCCTACATTCTTTTAATTTTTATTTCCAGTACATGGGTTTGGTTGAAAGGTATGTTAAGGCTATTATTTCTCTTTTGTCATTATCCTAAATGCCTGAGCTTATTATGATCGATGTATTATCATTCTCTACCTTGTAGCCTTGTCTTATTGAGTTGGCTACCACCTTATGATATAATGTCTATCGACGACACTTTACTCCTTGCTTAGTAGCCTAGAAAAACATGTTATGATTATGTTCTATTTAATTATTATTCCTTATTATTGTTGTGATATTTTATCTTTTTGTTGTCACGTATGAGCTTGTTTTGGCCTCAACAGACACTGACACTGTAGGGTTCTTGAGCACACAAATTTATTGTTATATACCAAGCCTATGGGCCAGGTAGACCGAGGCTACGGGCCGGGTGGACCGAGCCTATGAGTTGGGTAGACTGAGCTTACGGGTCGGGTAGGTTGTACCTACATGGCAGCAGATATGTATTGTACCATAGAGCATCTTATTTACATTGATTCATGGTACATCTGCATTCAGATAGTTCATATCAGATAATCATTGGAATCATGGTAAGGGGGATAGTATTTAACGACTGTTTGTTCTCATTAGGATTTATAGGGATTGTGTGTTGTTTGTACTTGTCTGGCTTATGGGTGCCAAGTCAGGTTATTGCTTGTTATGTGATTATATTATTCCTCGAATGTGAAGACCGGAACATGTACTAAGGTTGAAAATATTCATATATCCAATGTTATATAAATATATCATTAATGTTGTTTATATATTAAAAAGAAGTGAGAAAAACTCAAATATGTTCTTTTAATTATATATGTCATTCATTAATAGTTGGGTTGAGTTTATTTATGCATTTGTCACGATACAATGTAAAAATTGTGCAACTTTTCATTAACAATTCAAAAAATAATAATAAAATATACGTGTTATTAATTTCTTCACTAACAACTCAAATAATTAGAAAATATATGTATTATCAAACTCTTCACAAAAAAAAATATCAAGTAATAAAAAATTGCACGTGTTTTTAATATCTTCATTAACAACTCAAATAATCAGAAAAATACACGTGCTATCAATCTCTTCACTAATAACTCAAATAGTCAGAAAAAACAACTGTTATCAATCTCTTCACTAACAACTCAAATAGTTAAAATATACATGTGTTATCAATCTGTTCAGCAACAATTCAAATAATTAGAAAATAGAGGTGTTATCAATCTCTTCACTAACAACTCAAATAATCAAAATTTACATGTGTTATCAATCTCTTCACTAACAACTCAAATAATAATAAAATTTGATATCATTTATTGAAATTTGATATCATTTATTGTGTGCATCATTTTCAAAACAAAACAGACTAAAGTTAATGATAATGTAATTTGATATCATTTATTGAGTTCGTTGAAATTTTGTCCGTTCAATTATCAGTATTGAAAATATTTGTTGGGATTAATATTTCTTTTCTCACTTGTGAGCATTGTTTTTAAAACAAAACAAAGTAAATGATATTATGGTCTACTATTATTTATTGAATTCATTGAAATTCTGTGAGTTCAATTATTAGTATTGAAGAATAATATTTCGTAATATTATAGAAAAAATTAATCCTAATCTAGACAATTACAAGAAAATTAAATTCTTTAAAAAAAAGATAATCTTTGATTAGACTCAAAACTTATTTATCCTATATTCTTTTAATTTTTATTTCCAGTATATTCCTCGAATGTGAGGACCAGAACAGGTACTAAGGTTGAAAATATTCATATATCCTATATTATATAAATATATCATTAATATTGTTTACATTAAAAAGAAGTGAGAAAAACTCAAATATGTTCTTTTAATTATACATGTCATTCATTAATAGTTGAGTTGAGTTTATTTGTGCATTTATCGTGACACAATGTGAAAATTTGTGCGACTTTTCATTAACAATTCAAAAAATAATAATAAAATATATGTGTTATTAATCTTTTCACTAACAACTCAAATAATTAGAAAATATATGTATTATCAAACTCTTCACAAAAAAATCAAGTAATAAAAAATTGCATGTATTTTTAATCTCTTCACTAACAACTCAAATAATCAGAAAAATACACGTGCTATCAATCTCTTCACTAACAATTCAAATAGTCCAAAAAACAAGCGTTATCAATCTCTTCACAAACAACTCAAATAATTAGAAAATACACGTGTTATCAATTTGTTCAGCAACAATTTAAATAATTTGAAAATACACGTGTTATCAATCTCTTCACTAGCAACTCAAATAATCAAAATTTACATGTGTTATCAATCTCTTCACTAACAAATCAAATAATAATAAAATTACACGTGTTATCAATCTTTTCCCTAACAACTCAAATAATTAAAAATACACGTGTTATCAATTTCTTCACTAACAACTCAACTAATCAAAAAATACAGTGTTATTAATATCTTTACTAACAACTTACTAAATTCTTCACTAACAACTCAACTAATCAAAAAAATACACGTGTTATCAATGTCTTCACTAACAAGTCAAATAATAAGAAAATACAGATGTTATCAATCTCTTCACTAACAAATTAAATAATCAAAAAATACACGTGTTTTCAAATCTTCACTAACAAGTCAAATAATTAAAAAATATCAATCTCTTCACTAACAACTTAAATAATCAGAAAATACACGTGCTATAAATCTATTCACTAACAACTCAAATAATCAGACAATATACTCATTATCAATCTCTTCACTAACAAATCAAACACACATATTATCAATCTCTTCACCAACAACTCGAATACACATGTTATCAATCTTTTCCCTAACAAACTATACAAATAAAAAAAATACACGTATTATAAATCTCTTTGCTAACAACTCAAATAATCATATTATACACATATATTATCAATCTCTTTACTAACAAACTCAAATAATCAGATTATACACATATATTATCAATCTCTTTACTAACCAACTCAATTAGTCAAATAATACACGTGTTATTCATTTAAATGATCTACGTTACGTAATTATCCCGAATTAAATTTGACGCGCAAACCCGACCCGACCCGACCCACCTACTTCCCTATAAAACCCAATTAAGTTCTTCATTTCTCTCACTTCATCATGATCCCAAATACCTAACCCCCAAATCAGTTCTTCATTTCTTCAATGGCGAAGAGAATCATGGCGATTGGAGATCGACTCAGTGATTTGCCTGAGCCAATTCTAATTCACATTCTTTCTATGTTGCCGGACGGTAAAGATGTTGTGAGAAGTAGTGTATTATCTAAGCGATGGCGGTTTCTTTGGAGGTATGTTCCAATCTCACTGGATTTTAGTTTTCCTGAGGATACTTATTTAGGTCTCCCTGAGAGTGGGGAATTGGAGATTCTCGATTTCGTGAATTCCACCCATAGAGAGCTTCTATATTGGAGGTCTGGTCAGAAAATCAGAAAATTTAATGTGGTTGTCAATTTTTCTGTTCCAGAGAGGTTCGATAAAGATATCGATTTGTGGGTTTATTTTGCGACTAAGAAAGCTAATGTTGAAGATTTTACTCTTGAGTGTTTATCTGGATACAAGTTACCTCAGTTTGCGTTTAAGAATTCGTCCTTGAGGAATTTGAATTTACAGTACTGTAAGTTGAAATTGGAACCTTCCGTTAATGTGAACTGGTGTAATCTAGTTTCTCTTTCAGTTGGATATGTGAAATTGACTGAGGGTGTCATGGGAAAAATATTGTCGGGTTGTCCTAACTTAGAGTGCTTGCTATTGGACTTCATTTGGGGCTTTGATCGTCTCGAAATCAGCAATGTGAAGTTGAAAAAGTTGACCATAAACAGCTATGAAACTAGTGAATGTGATGTTTGGCTTGAAATATTAGCTCCGCATATTCAAAATTTGGAACTTTTGGGGTATTCCAGTGGGATACGTTTGAGAAATGTGGCTGCACTTGTCACTGCATTCTTTTGCATAGATTTTCAGTTTGATTTTGGAGAGGCAGACAGATCGGAGAAGAATGAGATTAGTTGTTTGAAGGAACTTCTTCACAGCGTTGCCCATGTCAAGAATCTGGAATTGAGTCACTGGTGCATTAAGGTTTATTTATACTCTTCATTATATAGAATTCAGAATATATTTTTTCGTTTCTTATTTGCTATTAAATCCATTAGTTTATTACCATAAGTCCATAATCGATTTGGTATGTACCTAGTAAATACTTACATTCTTATGCCAATCTAATTAGGCAGTGATCAAGACAGGACCTTTTGGACAAAATTTTTGATGAAGAACATTTAGAATAAATAATTTGCAAGGGACATAACAACATGTAAAATTTGGATTCATTTACATTGATCATAATCTTTTAGTCATGTGAATGGGGTTTTCAAAGTGTTTAATATCCATTTTTGGATCTCGAAACCAACCTTGAACACTGTTTAACAATTCACATGTCATTTGTTAAGTATGTCACATTTCTTTGTTTTGACATAATCCGGTTATCTATTTGGTTTACAAGTGTATGTCCACACTGGCATTGGAAGGCTTCCAGTATCAACCATCGAGCTCAAGATTCTTAAAACTTCACACAAACTATGAAGAGTTGGACCTCCCAGGAATTTGCAGCTTTATACAGAATTCATCAAATATTGAGACATTGATCATTGACTGGCACCATCAAGATCGAGGAGTAAGTTTTCTTTACACCCTCAATTCTGTTACTTCACGTTATCAATATCAAATAATTATTTTATTTTTTCTTGAAATGGAATAAGAAATAACTATTAATGGAAGAAGACGACGATATATATCAACATATTTTTGATCTTAAGTGAAGAAAAAGATCATATGTTCTCCTAAAATTTAAACCATCTTGCTTGTAAATTTCTCGGCCCCATCTCTTTAAGAAAAGGTAACAAATGAACTGGTTCAATCCTCAAGTAAAGAGAAGATTGAGAAGGTTCAATCTTTGAGAAAAGCGTGGGAGATAAGCCTCTAATGTGTAAGCAAAAAGTGGGTTTCTGTATAGGAGGTGGGATCCTTTATACACTCTGAAATATAACTAGCCAAATTACTTGATGAACCTTACAACAATAGCTTCTAACTTGTGTGGATACTTGCTCCCAATTCATTGTTCTCATAAGAACTAAAAACGATAAAAACTGAGGAGTATTTTCAAGTAGCATGTGAGCTCACAGAAAGATCTGAGGAGTATTTTAGCGTCTTGCCTCGCTTCACGCTTCTCGCTTCCCAAAACACTGATTCCTCAAGAAAATAGTTCACCTCGAGTTTCTTTAACAGAGATTTGTCACTGTCAAAGTTGATTCTATGAGTAATCCGCTTCTATAATGACCTTTTTTTTGTGAAAAAGAAGTTTAACAAGGATTAGTAGTTTAGTACTCACCTATGCAAAGAGATAAAGGACCAGCTTCAATAAAGTGTAGAATATTTTTCTTTTGTTGTTTGCTTATACCACTTTGTAACTTTTGCTAAGCACTTGACTTGTTCCTTGAATCTAAAAAATAATTCATCACCTTTTTATTTTATCTAACTATCAATTCATTGCCTTTTACGTCCATCTGAGGAGAATAACTGGTTAATGTTTGCGAATTCTTTCGTGCAGTACTTATATGCGTATTATTTTAAGGATAAGGAAAGGCAAATCAGGACGTTTGAGACACATAAATTTAACTGCTCATTGCTACATCTGAAGACTATCAAGTTCATTAACTTGGTTGGACCATTAAGTGTAAATAAGTTTGTTCTTCCATTGGTTAAATATTTGCTTGAGAATGCAATCGTGCTAGAAAAGTTCGACATAGCTGCCAGATGCAAAGAGATTGATGTGTGTCTCGATCAGATTAGAATTGAACAGGAGCTCTTGAGCTTTCCAAGATCCTCTTCGCATGCTTCAGTTACCTTTTCCAATCAAAGATCTTTGCCACCTCTACTTTTGCATCAATCACAACATGCTTAACAGTTGTTACTTTTATGTTTGAAATTGGTTTGTTGCTATAGACAAGGTTATGGTTCTACTTTTCAGTAATCAGTATCCAAGGAGTTTTTGGTATTTCTTCATGACTAAGTACGTAACAATGTGTTTATTATCTGATCATCATGTTCATGTGTGAACTCTTGTTCCAAATGCTTTGTGATATATATTCATATTGCTGAATCCTGGTCATTTTGCAAAAAAATAGTATTTCTAGATTCATTATGTGTCCAATGTTTTGTTTCTGTTAGCTTATGTTATTTACACAAACATATGAGATCCTGCGCTGCAATTAGTAAGAAAGAGTAAATTCATAGGATTGTGTGCAAATCCCTCTGATATCATTTGAGAATACAAACTCTGCCCCCTTCTTACAGTCAAGTGACTCCTTTCCTTCTCTTTGCTATTGTCAAATAGAACTAGAATAGATATTTTTTGTTTCCTACTTACACGAGTCCATATCCTTGCTTTTCTATCAATTTCTAATTCTGATCTTCCTCCCCAATTTGTTACTGGCCAGTATTTCACAAGCTTATATGAACTTTGAAAATACACTTTTGATAGAAAAACATACCTACATTATGTGCTTCTCATATATTGCACTAAATCAGTGCTATAATAAGTAATACTTTTTTACCATTTTGATAAAGGGGATAAAGTAATTATATGGAGAAAACAGACTCGGAGTGGTTGCTCCGCTTCCTCTGGATTATTTAATAGTGTTACCATTATGATGCTTGAAATGGATTGTGTGGTAACCCGGAGTGAAGTGATTTCAAAATGAATTGAGGAGCTTAGAGGGCCAAGTTCTCTGGTCTTTCATTAGTTTTTGATTTAGTTTGCATTAAAAGCCTTTCACTAGAAACTTATATACGGGATTCAAACAAATACCAGAATTTGATAGTTTGGATTTGAACGTGTGACTTGAAGTAATTTTTGAACCCCCTTTACCACTACACTAGAAATTTTCCTTATGTCAAAGGGATTCAACAACTTATATGTAACCAAATATGTTCAACTTTATCCTACTTATGAGTATAGTTTTTCACCTTCCCTTCACCTAGTTCCTCCACTGCATGGAGGGGTTTGTGATCATAATATTTTTCTCTCGGTGTATGTGAACAATACTTTTTATGAGCTTGTAAATATGCATTGTAAGTAAATCTATTCAAATGGATAGGTATCGATGACTGAACTACTCTTATATTACTTTGTACCTCATCCTCGTCACATAACAAGGACGTTAGAAGGTATGAAAGAGTCTTCATGTCTATCCTTCTCTCTGAATTTCTACTACTAACTATCCCTCATTGTTTGAAATAGCTTAGAAATACCTTCTTTCTTTATGAGTTTTCTCCAGCCTATTTAATTGCAAGTTTCTCACTGTGAGCTAAATCCACAAGCCGCAACTTGTACCTTTGTGCACTCAAAATTAATCTAATTTATAGCTTTTTACCATAATACAAATCATATTTTTTTATGACCGTGGTGCCCGGATCAACTTTAGCGCACCTTGACTAATTCCACGAAATACCTACCACCCCCCACCTTACACCAACAACATGTACCAGGTAACTCTGTCCACCCACGCTAGGAGCCTAGGACAGATGAGAAGAATCATCTAGTGTTTTTTGTCTCCACTGAGTAACCTGAGACCTCAGGCCTTAGGGTTTTCAACCACTTCCTTGACCCGTAGGCCACACCCTTCGGTGCACCATAATAGAAATCATGCTGAATGAAAGTGAACTGAGAAATACGGCAAGTAAAACCAAATTACTGCAAAATGAAAGAAAATGAACTCCAATTTCTAAATGCACAATCTATCTATCTAAACTATATAAAGGCACGAAACTTCAACACATAATATTTTATCCATTTTCTTTTACCTTTCTTCGTACGTGCATTCAATATTAGAGAATTCCACTCAAAAAGAATGTTAGAGAAAATTGTAATTACAATTAATTATAAAACTTAATTATTTCATTCTATTTCACATATGACCTTTAGGGTTTCTTCATTTATTAAGCTAGCTAAATAGGATGAACATTATCTGTTTCAGATATGTACATTTTTTGCATCAAATCATTGCTTTATCTAAACTATCAGAAAGTCCTATTATGAATCATCTTCTATAGATCCTTTCCTTATTTGAATTCTATAACAAGATAACGATTTTGTGAAAGACAACTGAAAGCATAACTATTCCCTAAGTTGCTCGGACTCTTCACTTTTGGTGTCGCACCCGTGTCGACACGAAATGGGTGTGTGGGGGATCCGTGTCTGATTCAGTCAACCAATTTTGGGTACTTTGACCAAAATCAATAGGGAAAGTTTGGACAGTTTTAATGATTTTTGCAATCAATACAAAAGCTAAGGTAAGATTGAAGAAAATGGAATACCTTTTATATAGAAATTTCTGTCACTCCTTTTCATTTATTCTCCTTCCAAGATTCTCCTCAAGTTCTCCAAAATAATACCTCATAATTTAGGCTTTATAACTCTATTTTTTAGATGTTTTAATTATTTTTAGGTGAACCCCGCACCCGTAATCATACATGGATCCATATCCCTGAATCTTAAAAATTAGATCATGAAGGATCCTACCTTTAGATCCGCAGCCGTATCCAACACCCGAGTCCGAGCAACTTAGGCTATTCCAGGTTGTAGATTTGGAATGTTCTTTGTGAATTATAACCAATTAATTCTATACAATTAATATTCTTGATATAAAAAATAAAAATTGAGAAAGACCAGACCCTTCAGGGTTGCCCAGTGGTTTGGGCTTGGGACTTGCATGTTGGAGGTCTCAAGTTCGAAGCCCCTTGCTAGTGAAAGCAAGAGGTTTGCCTTCTGGGTCGAGCTCGTCACACCGGGCTTGCCTAGTGCGGGTTACCTCTCCTATGTGATTTGCGAGCTATTGCATAGGATCGGGGTTCTACCCTGTGTGCACCCAAAGGGTAGCGGCTTCGGGTTTCCCTTGTCATCAAAAATAATAATTGAGAAAGACCAAGTAGAAAACTATAGCAAAAGTTGGTTTGTCTGTTGATGCATCGATTTTCATTATTCTTAGTTATAGATTTATAATTAATCATAAGATTAAAATTAATTCATTTTATATACAACAGAGCTCAGCTTTACCAAAAGTGAAAATGCAGATCAAAATCACGATAACGGAAGACTAAATAAGTGATTTTCCCAAGTTCACCGGATCTCGAGACATTGGTGGTTGACTAGTGCTATCACAGACCAATAGTAAGTTTCTTTTGTACCTTTATTTTTGTTACTTTATGTTATCAATGTCAAACAACTATTAGTTGAAGAAGAAGACGATATATCAGCATATTTCTGATCTCAAGTACACTAGGAAAGAAATCATAAAACTCAATTAATCATCACCTTAGTGGCATATTTCACAGATAATGCTAAAAGGTTACAAAGAGGGGATTTTACTGCATTACCTCTTACTGTTCAAATGCCCTAAGAATAGAGTTATAAATCAACTCTTCAATTTCTTCAATAATAGGTTCATAGTGCCAAGAATGTTTTGCGACTTGCTTCACAACATCCACATTATATAGAGTCGGGTTCCACCCGCATTTTGTTTCTTACCAAGGCTGGCATTCTATCTCACATATCGTACATCTGTTTGAAGCGGTGACATCTAATGACCAGCCACATACAACTGTCCTTATGTATCGAACTATACTATGCTATCACTCGTATTTGTATAAAGACTTTTTACTTTGTTTGTTGGATCTTTAGGTATTCCCTTCAACCCTTTAGTTACTAGTTGTGGAGTTTTTGCCCTTTGCTTCTGGCTTTGATGAAGGAAAATAGTCAAAAAAGTTCCTCTTAGAACGCGAGCATTGAGGCTTTCATCAATACGATATTATTTGTTCCTTACTGGTCTCTTTTGTCCTAGTCTGCAACTGCCAGCTGCGTCTAGTTTTACTCATCCTAGATTAGGTTTGCACCATTTTACATTAGTGCTTGTCCATCGATGTGGGAATTCTCTATATGTTCACACGAAATTTCTCCAAGTAATACGTAATTCAAATGCTGGAATTTCATTTGAAAGCTGCCTTGCAAGGATTTTGGAATTTACTTTTTAGTCTTGAGGTTGATGGTTTCTCTTTTCTAAATCTGCAGCAGCTTGTGCTTATTATTCTGTTTTATGCAAGACTTCTAAAGGAATTTTTATGTTCTCTCAATTTATTTCCCTTGTTTGGGTTGTTAGCAGTTATTCATTTCTGAGCAGCATTGTATTTCTCTGATCATTATTTAAGAAGGATTGCTTATGTTGTGTGATTTATGTTCATATTGCTGTCCTGGTCATGCTTCCTTACTATCGAATTTAAGGTTTGAAATCCTCGAAAACAGTTTTTCAAGAATCGTTACATGTTCAACAGTTCAAGGGCTTGTTTTAGTTGGCCTATGTTATTAACACAAACAAAAGAAAGGGCAGAATTTCTGCACATTAATTTGATTATGACATGAGTGTTTTGCTTCTGTTAGATTGCTCTTCGTTTACTTGACTAGTCTTCTTTTATTTTGCCGTCATTTTCTTTTGGGGCTTTTGGGCTCTTCTCATAATGTGCTTTGGCTTTTGAGATATTTGACTTTTGGGGTTGACTAATTCTTGGCGTGTAGCCTCTAAATTTGGTGTGATATGATCCTAAGCTGTGATATATTTGTGTGTTGGGATTTTTAACTTTGTTACGGAATCAGTCAAATATGCTCCCTCTGTTTCATTTTATTTGGTACTTTTTTTCTTTTTGGTTGATTAAAAAAGATAAGACACCTTTTCTATTGAGGAAACTATTTAATTACACTTCTTTTATATTGGAAATTTTATTTAGTTCTTACATTCTATTTTACAGTTGATGACACTCTCTTATAACCGTAAAATTTTAAGAGCATTTTTTGACATGTTATACATATTTTATTGTTCCCTCCCTAGGAGCTCCCACCCCTTTTGCTCCCTTGGTGACTCGAACTCGCAACCTTTGGGTTGGAAGTGAGGGGTGCTTACCATCTGGGCAACTCCCTCTCATCTTTCTTTTTTTACATTCAATATCGTGTTAAATACTATTATATAAAATAATATAGCTAGAGCTACCTTGGTCAGTTCAGGCCTGTTGAATGCCCGGCGGAGCCTCTTGGCATTGATTTACCAAATCAATGTCCATTGCGAGAACCGTCAAACTCAATATAAGTATGCTAAGGCATTTAATGTATGTGAAGTTGAGGTTTATTTTGATTCAATCAACTATATTTAAATCAGATATACTATTCAGGCGGATTCACCTACCCTAGTAATACTCTCGTCAAATCACACTTTATCGTTTGTCCAGGATAGGAGATACCATACTTGTTCCAAAAAAAAAAAAGAACGGGAAAAAAGAAGAAGCATGTGATAGCCTTGTGCGAAATAAGAGTTGACAGCAAAGAAAGAAATGATTATATTAGGTGCTTTGTATATAACTGTTGAGCAAGTCTGTATGAGTACTTAAGCTAGTTATGTTTCATATTGCAAATAGGAGTCCTCCTATACGGAGATACTCTTCTTACTTACACATTAGAGGCTTATCTCATTGAGGATCGAATCTGCTTAATTCTTACCCTTTTTTGGCAATCATTTTCTTCTGGGGCTCACCAGCATAGTCTTGGTGCTCGGCCAGTTATATTCACAAAATTAAATACAAAACATACGTTACCTATGTACACGTCTAAGGTGAAACAGACTAGCTACATTGATGGAGCCAGCCTCTTGAAAATCATATGTGCAATAGGTTATGATTTTCTTCACTTGCCATCATTTAGGTACATGTTTTTATGTCCTCCCTGACAGGTACTAGCTAATCAGAGGAAATGCCAATGGAATTGATGATGGATGCAAATGAGTTAAGATGTTGACATATGGGTGCATTTTGCTACTAAACTTACTAATGTTGAAGATTTTACTCTTCAAATTATGGAGTAGTCTAGTTTCTCTTTCAATTGGTCTAGTTACACATCCGTTCAACATTAACTAGTTTAGTTGCAGAATATACCCGTAAATGTCTAAGCAATGGTGGTTTCTTTGGATGTTTATTCCACTATCACTCGATTTCACCTTCCCCAGTAGTGAAAATCAAAATGGTGCTCTTGATTACCAGAATTTCAGGTATGAGAAGTGTTATCCTAAAAATGTTGATTTATGGATACATTTTTCTACTCAACTTGCTACTGTTAAGATTTTACACTTGCACTTTTCTGCATAAATGACTAAAGGTATGAGTTTCCTCAGTTTGCATATAAAAATTCATCGTTGTGGAATCTGGTTTTATGACATTGTCAACTGAACCCTTGTGGTAGTGTTAAATGGAGTTATCTCGTTGAACAGAAGATTGAAACAAGACCTTTTGAACTGAATCTTCGAGGATGAACTATGAGAATAAAGAGTTTTCAATGGACAGAACAACATTAAAAATTTGGGTTGATTTATGATTATGTAGTTTTCCAAAGTTCTTAAAGTTCATTGTTGGATAATAGCTCTCTGTTTATATACTGCATTTTGCATCCTCTGAATGTTGTTGAATGAAGTTCTACTTTTTCCTCATTAAAAGAAAATGTCATCTTTGAATTTTCAAACCAACCTAGAACACTTTTATGTGGCAAAACACGGTCTTATAGTCCAAGTTACTTTTACAAAGTATTCACAATTTTCATGTCATTTGTTAAGTATGCTGCATTTCTTTGTTTTGACATAATTGGTTTATAAGTGCCTGTCCATACTAGAGTTGAAAGGGTGGTGGTCTCCACCTTCTAGCCAGAAAGTTTTACTACTTAATAGTTAATATACAATCATAGTACTGTTGGACTTCCCTGGATTTGACAGCTTTCTATAGATCTTGAGACGTTGGTGATTGACCGGAAACCAAGAGTAAGTTTCCTTTATGTCAACAAATTTCTGATCTCAAGTACTGCAGGAAAATTATCATAATTTTTTTTAATGTAAACAATCATTTTGGTATACTTGTTAGAATATGATAAAAAGTTGCCAAGAGGGGGACTTGACTGGTTACCTCTTCAAGTTAAGGTAAGAATTGAACCAGTTCAATCCTCAAGTAAGGATTAAGATAGAAAAGGGTTAATCTTTGACTAAAGTGTAAGAGATAAGCCTCTAATGTGTAACCAAAAAGGATGTTTGATGAGCTATCCAACAATAACTTCTAACTTGTGTGGGTTTCTTCCTCTGTTCATTGTTCCCGTAAGTGCTAAAATAGAGAAAAGTGAGAAGATTATTGTCAAGTAACACGTGAAATGAAATGCATTAGTTAATATTGAACTTCCTTAGTCATTTTAGTGCTTGTCTGAACTTCCTTGCTTTCCATAATTTACTCATTTTCTTCTATTCCACAGCTATGCTGAGCAGGTGCAGTTGTATTACTAAAATCTTGTTTAACTTGTCAAAAAGCAGCAAACATTATGCTAGTCTGGTACTTAAAACCATCCAGAAAGGGACCATTGATCCATGGAAGAGGTCCTTCCCCGTAAAGATAAATATAGTTAATGTTTGATGCAACATCTATTGGAAGAAATATGATAATAGAGCGATCGCAGGTGGAAAAATTTCTGGTTTAAGACTGACAATTGTAACTACATTGATGGAGCCATCCTGTTGAAAATTGTATGTGCAATAAGTTATCATTTTCTTCGAATGCCATCATTTAGGTATGTTTCTCTGTCCTTCCTGACAGGTACTAGCTAAATGCCAATGGAATTAGTTGTGGATGCAAATGGGTTGAGATGTTCGTATTGTAGCATCTTGTGTGTCTCCCTAGGTGACTGATCAGATGTGGCTTGCTCCGGAGGACAGAGGGCCACTACTTCAGAACAAGATGACACATATCAAACAACTCTTTGAAACAGTGGTCAGACACCCCTTTTTCCATCGACTCCATTTGTTTTAATCTTGAACAAGTCTGATCTGTTTGAGGAGAAGGTCGCTCGTGTACCATTGGACTCTTATGAGTGATTCAGCGATTCCAGTCTAGTGCGGGACTCACCATAGTAACCAGTCGCAATGAAGTTTAAAGACCTCTGCTTCTCTCACAGATAGAAAGCTATTTGTGTGGCAAGCTTGGGCAATAGACCGAGTGACAGTTGATGAGGTGTTCAAGTATATAAGTTAGGTTGTGAAGTGAGACGAGAAAAAGGAAGAGACCTACTATGCCACATAATGATATCACTATGACCTAGTGGGACTACATATGCCACATAATGATATCACCAGAAGAGTTCCTCACTATGCCACCTGGTCTATGTGTCCTTGTCTTCAACTGCCATCCCTGTTTAGTTTTACCTATCCTAGATCAGGTTTGGATAATTCTACATTGAGGTGAGTATTTCTCAATGTGTTTACAGATGTTGCTCCTGGAAAGCGTAGTTTAGATTCTGGAAATTTAATTTGAAAGCTGCTTTGCAAGACACTTAGAGGATTGTTCTCCAATTTATCTCAAGCAAACTGTCCAACTTGAACTTTGAAAGAAATTTCATGTAACGAAAGTGATTTATTGAGTAAAGCCAACTCTACAATCAACTTCTTTTTTCTAGCTGCATGTAAAAGAGTTTTATGCGAGGAGATAACGGACCAACTTCGATGAAAGCTTTGAGCACATTGTTGTTTACTTAGACAAGAGAACTACTAATAACTCCTTGGATACAGACAAGTGCAATCCAAGCCTTGTCTATCAACTCAATCCAGTTAAGAACATAAAGTGACAGATGTTAAGTACGTTGCGATTAATACAAACATTAGTGGCCAAAGGTTATCAATAAGAAAAGATAACTGAAGCTCGCGGAGAGGATCTTGGAAAGCGTAGGAGCTCAAGTACCATTTTGATATTCGGAGACGCATCACTGCTTTTGCTTCTGGCAACAATGACAAATTTTTCTAGCATACTTGCATGATTGAGCAAATATTTTACTAACTGCTGCATGGACCCAGAAAAGTCAAGGATCTTGATGGTCTTCAGATGTGGAAATGAGCCACTAAAATTATGAGTCTCAAACCTCTTGATCTGTTTATCCTTATTTGTGTAACATAACAGCTGGGCCTGTAGGAAAGAAATCTGCTATATTAACCTATCTTAGATAGAAGTAGGAAGCCAAGGAGTTGATTGCGGATAAAATAAAAAGGTGATGAATTTTCAAATTCAAGGAACATCTCAGTGCTTAACAAATGTACAATGTGGAGATGTTCAAAGCATTTGATCATTCACCCCCTTGCTCGAAAGTGAGTACTATTACTTGTTAAACATTTTTTTCCAATAACTACAAAATGTTTACTCATAGAGTCTCTACAAATTAGAAGTTATTAATACAATAGGGACAACTGTTTTCGGCTGCTCGTTTCGTATCTTGAAGAAAGAGTAGGCATAAGTAATTGAATAGGGGTCAGGTAGCTATTGCCCTACTGATTTAAGGCCTCCGCCTGATCCCGAATGCACATTTTTTGGGCGTCATAAACAGATGCCCTACCTGATCCATTTCAAATCCAGCCGGAGGTCTTCGAGCCTTGTTATGGACTAAAGTCCTAAAGAAAAGAGACCCCAATCCCTCCCAGCCCAGGTCAAAGGTCTTCCTATCTATTCAATTTAAAATGGTCATTTATGAAATCAAGCTAATAAGGCCAAAAACAGAGCATGGAGTCCACTGGCATGAGAATCAAGCAAAGTAGAGACATAAGCGGATCCAAAGAAAAGAAGCAAGACGACTACTTCCACTCCTCTCCCATCAAGTACTTGCAAATCTAGTGTACTGGATATTAGAAATATGTGGACATATACCGTCGTCTTCTTCCACTAACAGTTGTTTGATATTTGATAACATGAAGTAACAAAAGTAAAGGTCCAAAGGGAACTTACTCTTGATTCTTTGTACCCATCAATGACTAAAGTCTCAAGATCCGATGAACTTTGTAGAAAACTGCAAATTCTAGGGAAATCTAATTGCCTCAAGGTTGTGCTAAGTTGTAAGAATTTCCAGCTTGATGGTGGAGGCTGCCACCCTTCCAATTCCAGTACGGACTGGTACTTAGAAACCACATAGAGAAACCAGAGTATATCAAAACAAGGAAATAATGCACCAGGGATCTAATTCAAAAATAAATATTCTGAATTTTGGGTAGTGAAGAGTATGAATAAACCTGGATGCACAAGGGACCTAATTCAAGCTTCTCGACATGGGCAATGCTGTGAAAAGTTCCTTCAAACAAGTAGACTCCTTCCTTTTCCTCTGCAATGGGTCTTCCTCTTCATCTTCAGAATCACTACTAAAATCAAATTTAAAATTAAGGACGGTAGTGACAAGCAAATCCACATTTCTCAAGCGTATCCCTTCGCACGACCCCATAATTTTCAAATCTTGAATATATGGGACTGTTATTTCAAGCCATTCGTCACATTCACGATCATAGCACAACCTTTCTATGACCAATTTTCTCGACTTCACATTGCTGATTCCCAGATGATGAAATCCATAACAACTGTAGAATTTCAAGCACTCCAAGTTAGGGCAACCAAATAATATCTTTTTCATGACACCATTCGTCAAATGCGTTTCACTAAATGAAAGAGAAACGATACCACTCCAATTCACATTAGCTAAAGGGCTTATTGTACAGAATCGTAAATCCAAATTCCTCAACGACGTATTCTTATATGCAAACTGAGGAAACTCATATCCAGATTCACATTCAAGTTCAAAATCTTCGACGTTTGCTAGTTTAGTTGCAAAATATATCCATAAATCGACATCTTTAACAAACTCCTGCTGCCTATAAAAATTGATAAGCAACTTGAATTTTCTGATTTTCTTGAATGACCTAAAATAATGAAGCTCTCTATGCGTGGAATTTACCAAATCTTGCATATTGTCATCTAAGAAATGTTCATCCAAGTAGTAATCGAGTGATACTAGAACAAACTTCCAAAGAAAATGCCATCGCTTAGATAATACACTGCTTCTCACTACTTTTTTACTATCTTTAGTGTTTTCACATATCATAGAGAGAATGTGAATTAGAATTGAGTCGGGCAAATCACTGAGTCGGTCTTCTTTC
>JAJOOS010003951.1:0-25391 GCA_029582725.1 Solanum chiquidenum
ACTTAAATATTCTACAAGCAATATTCTAAACTTCTGTGTGGCTTACCTGGAGAAGTGTCTCCGTCCTTTGCAGTTTGTCGCCGCAGGTAAGTTTCTAACTCCCATTTTTTTTAAACGAAATAATTATGTACTAAAATTGATAAACCCTATAATTTATTTTAATATGGGTTAAGTAGTAAAAATTATGACATTGACCCATTAACCACCAGCTAAATAAATAAATTATTTATTATATACCTGTCAATTAAATAACTGTAGTTATCGAATAGTTCAAAATTTCCAAACCAACTTCACTGATCAAAATTGACTCAGACAACTATCGGGAGGGGTAAAATGATAATTTTTATAATAATTTTCAAAAACAATTTTTCAGGTCATTACACTTATACTAAGATATTTCTTATTTTTAACCTATCTATTACCTATAACATGTGTCTTCTAGAAAGAAATATAATGTCCATTATCTTTAGCTCTTCTAATTAAAACTCATTTGAATCATGACTTATCTCTTTTACATTAAAGTCATTATATCACATCATAGTTTAAAATACAAAAGTACTCACACTTTTGGTATCCTTTTCTTTTCAACATGATGAATTTTTTTCTAATGACCTTTTCGTACGAACGTGGACAAATAGTGTGGCTTTGCGCGTGAAAATAGTTAGGGAATTTTGTTAATTAATTTATTTGTATAGTCGTCATGTTTAATTTGGTCTATGAAATTTATAAAGTTAAATTTGTTCAAAAGTCAAATAATTGACGATGTCCAAGTTTTCTCTGAGTGCTTCTTACGCTGCTTATTGGAAGGAATATGTCTTTGTTTAGTAAATATTACATATATAATTTAATTATTATTAATTGATAAAAAGTTATATACTACCAAAAAAATAGATATATACACATATTATACAGATTTATTTTTTTTCTTAGTAATGATTTCTTCTTGAATGTTTGTTTTAAGTTTTGAGTCAACATCAAGTCATCGTGTTCTCTTTTATGACTATTGCAAATTTTATTATCAAAATCGAAGATACATGACTTTCTCATTGATTGATAAATATATAGATAAGACAAAAGCAAATAAAATTACATTATATACGCTACTAAAAATAATTTGTATTCGTTTCATTTTATCGAATATATTTAAAATCTAGATAATTAAAAATCTCAAATACCACAAAATAAGATATACATGTTCTTTTCTGGGATGTTTGGGGTTTGGATTGTTTCAAAATCATATTTAATATAAGAACATAAAATATCAGGAATTGTCAAATTAGAATTTCAAAATATAGGAATTCACCAAAATTTGAGACCGTTTAAGGTGGTAAACTGAAAACATTAGCTTCGTTCTTATAAAATGTAGTGTGAGGAAGAAAAAGAAAAGTTAAATTTTTCTCAAGATAAATCTTCCCTCTTTAAAGGATAAAAAGGATATTCGACTTTTTAAATCAATGTTTTCGGATTTTTCTAAAGATTTATACCGATACTCTTATCTTAATTAATTCATACGTATAATTTTTATTTATTTTATCTATTAATTACATAATATATTATTTTTTAAATTTTATTATTATTGATTACTTAGTTTGTTTTATTTATTGTATTATTTTGGTATTGTTATATTTTTTCTATTCTACTTTATGGAGTAGTAAAGTTGAGTAATTTCTCGTATGCCGGGTTTTAAAGAAGTGATATTGGGACTTCCATAAACGACGCCGTTATAGGCTTTAGCGGTCCCGCAATTAATGTCGATATAATCCAAAGAGAAGACGTGTGTATACATTACCTGATAATCAAAAAGGCCCAAACCGAAGACTTGTTACAACTATTTCTTCTTCTTCTCTCAAGAAAGAAAAAGGAAACTACTCATACAAATTCTCAGAAAACCAAAATCTATCAACACAATTTGGTACGCCAATTTTTCATCATTCCTCTGTTTTTTTTACTAGATTGTTATTTTTCTGGTTCCGGGTTCAAGATTTTTCGTTGCGGTGAGTTTTTGGGTTCTTGTTTCTATTATGATCAAATTGATTATGCTTTCATCTTCAAAGCTTGGTCCTGTTTAAATTTTGTTACCCAGTATATTTCGTGTTGGTAAGAGGAAAATGGAATGTCAAGAATCGGATGTTTTTCAAATACATTTTTCTTTAGTTTTTCCAATTGGGTATTTCGTTTGTCTTGTAAAAAGTCAACAAGGGTATACGGTATCAGATTGTAGCAACAAGCATCCACTTTGTGTTGAAGAGTTCAACTCTATTGCAGGGAAAAATCAAAGAAAAGATTAGTTGCTAGTTCTCAGTTGATTGTACTTGTGTTTTTGTTGGGTTTCTCCTATTTCTTTGTCAAGTAAATATGGCATTTGGGTTTTTATACTAATGGACAAAAGGCTAAACCTTGTGAGGAGAAGCTTGGAGGGATGTAAATCGTAGGCTTTTTGTGAACTGGTTCTCTTGTGTGATAGAGAGGGTCACAACCTTGCACTAGGATATATGAAGGTTTAGCTAATTCCTTTCTTTGCTTGTTACTTAAGACGGCTGACCATGTTTGTTCATTTTAGGATACGTGGGTGAACTGCTAATGGGAGAACACTTGGCTCTGTGTGTTGATCGTCTTATCACACCTGAATCTTTGCACACTATGCAAGGGTCAGAGAATGCAGGATCCTCTGGGGGAAATTCTTGCTCTCACCCAGCAGATCAAGCTTCCTATGGCACTGCTAATAAGGAGGATGAAGAACCAGAAGCTGGGGGTGAAGATGAGCCATTACTTCAGACTGTGGAATGCCGAATTTGCCAGGAAGAAGATAGCCCGAAGAATTTGGAGATTCCTTGTAGCTGCAATGGCAGCTTAAAGGTAGATTTGTGAAGTTTAATTTTCTCTCTCTTATTCAAGTAGCTGCTAAATATTGCTTGTGCATTTAATAAATATGTATCCGTAATGCCATCTTTTTTCCCCTAAGTCTGAATGGTGCTAGTATTCAAGTTTCTCTTCTCAAGATGTTGACATTTTCATGATTTATCATTCATGGCTTTCATCTTAGCGAAGTGTCACATTCACTATTTTGATTTGTTTGTGTTAAGGGTGGTCTGGTTTACTGATTTTAGCTGCTAGAAAGCTGAAGAATGATTCTATTGATTACGTCTGTGCTGCAACTGCATGACAAAGGTCTTTTAATGTGTGTGGACTTGTCTTTTGTTCTAACTATTCTCTCTTTTTTCTTTTCTTGTGTCTTTGTTACAAAATTCAGTATGCTCATAGGAAATGCGTTCAGCGGTGGTGCAATGAGAAGGGTGATATAATTTGCGAGATTTGCCATCAGGTACTTTCTTCTATCTGGTAATACCTACTCCCTCTGCCCCAATTTATGTGACTTACTTTCCTTTTTAGTCAGTCCCAAAATGAATGGCACATTTCTATATTAGGTAGCAATTTAACTATAAAACGTCTATTTTACCCTTAATGAAATGATTTACAGCCACACAAATTTCTATCATTCATTTTGGACCAGAAATTTTAAAAGTCTTCCTTTCTTTCTTAAACTCCGTGCCGAGTCAAACTACCTCACATAAAATTGGACATTGGACAGAGGGAGTATTTGCATTTTGAGTGATGTTGCTTCATGATTTGCTTCTCCCCATCACTAAGGAACTTACAGCCAAATGAGCTTGAAAAGAGCAATGGAAGGAGGGATAAAGAAATAGCATGGTTTTGCATAGACACAGAGTTTATTTGATTTGGAGAGAATGATAACTCACCTTATGCAGTAATTAGTTGATGCATTTTTTCTGTTCAGAATACAAGTAATTGGGACTTTAGAATATGTTAATGGATACATGCTAAAAGAGTTTCTAGTTAAGGCTCACTTATTTTGTAAAAAAAGTTATATGTTGACTTTGAGAACTCTATAACATGCAGCCTTACCAACCTGGCTATACTGCTCCTCCACCGCCTTCTCTCTCCGAAGATATTGCCATTGACATGAGGTTGGTTGAAATCATGATTATTGTCATGTGCATACCAAAATTTGATATATTTATCCAAGCATTTCCACAATCTATGGAGCAGATATATTAATATTCTGATTTTGGTGTTTGCTTTGCCAAGTATGTTTTTATCTGTATCTTTTCTATATTCCACTGCCCCCAATATCCTAAAAAAGAAAAGAAAAAGAAATGAAAAGAGAGGAAATAGACCACGGAATGGACAATCTTACCGTCTTCACACCTTTCTCTTTGACTTGATTATGTGTATCTTCTTTATGAATTGCTCCGCTTATTTAGAGGCCTCTAAATAGTCTATTTCGTTCTGAACTAATTAGCAAGTGAACTTGCGTTTTCTTCATGAACGCAAGAATAGGTCAATGTACTGTGCAACTCAAGAAGTCATTAAGAAGCTCAACTGTACTTCATGCTTTCAGCCAAAAAAGAAGGAATTTAATTGTATGCTTGAAAACTGAGTCTAATCCTTATCCGTGGTCTATGACCATGAACTCTGAATTACCAATATGTTCAATATCTAGTGATGATTCCGATTCCCGGTTCAGTTTGTTGTTCTTTGATATCAAGTACTTATATGATTATCTATGTTTGTAGCTAAAGTGATACAAGTAGCATTTATAGAAGATTAAGATAACTTGTATTCATCATTTTAGGTTTTGGTGCAAATCTGAATATATAGATGATCCTGAGGCAATCATAGATGTGTTAGGCTCTTTGTAAGATGAGCAAGGTTTTTGTTTCCCTTCTCTTTTTGGTGATCTGATGTAGTCAGTCACTCCACTTTGGTTACCAGTACATTTTTTTGCTGATGTCTATATATATGCAGGAATATGTCACCATCTCAAAAAAGAAGAAGTGAACAGCATCATTGACATGAAATTATTTTTCTTGGCCCAACAAGAACAGTATATGACAAACTAAACTGCCATAAAGACCTTTCCTCCCTCTTTTGAAAGTACTTAAAACATGTTTAACTTATTATATTATGAGGCAGTTCAGTTTTAAGTTTTTACAGTATATATATAGAGGCCCTTGCGGCCGAAATTTTGATTTATAATCTGACGTAACCTTTTCTTTGGTGCCAGCTTAGCTGTTAACGTCTTTATTGAGAACAATCCAACATGATCAGCATGTCATCTCACAATCTTAATCTTGAAAATTTTCTTTTCTGTCTTCTCTTGTCTGTCACTGATGGATTCATCCACATGGATTGCCTTGCAGTGGGGGCTGGACAGTAGCTGGTACTCAGCTCAACTTACATGATCCTCGGCTTCTTGCAATGGCAGCTGCAGAACGCCATCTCTTGGAGGCTGACTATGATGAATATGCTGATTCAAGTGCTAGTGGAGCTGCATTTTGCCGTTCTGCTGCTTTAATTGTAAGCAACTGCTATTCCTTAATGTTGCTAAAATCATTTTGCTAAATGCAGGCTAGTGGTTATGTGAGGTATGCATTAGTAAATTTTTCTTATGGAAGATAATGCACCAGCAGATTCAACATTCTTTCTATTTGGGTGGAGGCGGGATTTAGCCTTGACCATACGGTACATAAATTTTCATCTTTAAGTAGTGACTTGAGAAGAAACTTGAGAGTTCATATTTCATTGAGAGAAGTGGTGATACAATTTTTTTGGGCACAACTATCTTTGATTTGTGACACTCCCTTCTTTTAAAATGAGAGTTTTCCTTTCTTAGGAGTCATACTTTAGGAATGCTCAAAATGGAAATCATATCAACTGCGCCCTTCCATTACTGGGAAAAAAAGCAACACAATCACACAAACAAACTCATCCTACCTTATATTATGTATATTTTCATGTTCATGCTACAATAGTTTTCCCTTCAAGTTCTTGAAACTGCATCACTAGTACTAGAGAGGGTTTTTCAAGGTCATGCTTTTTTTTTTGAGAAGGTAGGGTCTCACTCTAGAGTTCATGCTTTTATTCTCCTTTTATCTGCTTATATTCCCTTCCTTGTTTGTATTGCCTTTTTGTCCTTTCCGGCTGGTTGAATGGATCATAAATGACCTTCACTTTATTGTCTAAATTTGTTAAAAAAATTCCCAGTAGCAATAATAGAAAAACCGGGGGGAAATTTTCCTTTCAATATTAACCTTTTCTTTTTGCCCATGCAATCTATTTATGTTATATTTTGACCTTATCTCTGTTTCTAGATAAACAAAGAATAATGCACTGTGTTCCTGCAGTTAATGGCCCTTTTATTATTGAGGCATGCTGTGACCATCGGAAATGGTGATGGTGATGATGATGATGTTTCTGCCTTTTTCTCGGTGAGTGAATTGTACAGTGAAATCATCTTTCCGTTTGTTGCTTGATATGATGAGGCTATGATACATGAGATTGTGTGGGATCACTGATCTGGTTGATTCCTTGACACAGCTTTTCTTACTCCGTGCTGCTGGTTTTCTTCTACCTTGCTACATCATGGCTTGGGCTATCAGTATCATGCAGCGTCGAAGGCAAAGACAGGTTAGAGCCTTGTATAGATTTCAATTGTTTTTCATAATATGTAAATTGCTATTAACGTGTCAATCTTCTTTCTTGCTAATTTGATGATTACTTTGCACTTTTGCAAAAATGCAAAAATTAAAATCCTTTAGGTGCAGATCAGATAATTTTATGTTTAGTCGTAATGGTTGACTAATGCTGCATCAATGCACATGTATATAATAAATTGAGCGAATAAGATCTTTGCTCTAGTTTATGGGAACTCAGTGTACTCTATTTCAGAAACATTCAAGACTTTCAATCCTAGTCATAGTTAATACATCAATACAGGGTGTTCTCGCTAAACATGGAGAAGTCATGTCGTGTTCACCCTGCATGAATGAAATACCTCATGCAAGGATATTTGTTTTAAGACTCCTGGCTAAAACATCTGGTCACTGAAGAATTCCTCTTGTAAGGGATGAAATCATGAAATACCTCATTTGTTATTTATGCTTGTTCCAATAAATTTGTTCTCTGTTACACTTCCCAACTTCCAAACAATTCCAAGTTCATTTGATGGTCTTATCTCTATTTTCCTGGTCTATACTTTGCATCCCACCTTTTGCTTTCATGTTGATTATGATGCAAGTCGCAATAGATAATTGGTTTATATATCCAGTGTGATAGTGCCCACCACTGTCACTTCCAGTTGTACACACATTAAGTAGATTTGAATTATGTAACATGTTGGAACTTATGTGATTTTATCATGAGAACCAAGTAGGATAATTAAGGGCACGTTGAACTCTTAAAATTATCTCTACTTGCTCTAGCTGTGGGAGTTAATGACGTGCTAATTTTGCTTGCCCAAATAAATTTAACTTTGATAAACAAGTGAAAAAAGAAAAAAAGAAACAACTACTATAACTTTTTCATTTCCATTTTATACCAATTTTCGAACTATTTGGGAAATCAAGCAGCTATTTCTTTGACTATGTTTTTTCAAACATCTTTAAAAAATTGTGATCTATTACTTTTTTTGTAGTCTCTAAGTATATGTTAAAATAATTAATACTTGTCTGAACCACACCGAAAATTATATACTTCGATCCTCCTACTTTGAACTCTGTCATTCAGTTTGGCATGCACCGAAAGTTGCTTTTTTCATCCATCAAAACAGACTAAATAAATACATTCTACATCATGTAGTTTACTCATCCGTTTTTTTTAATATATAATTTTATGCCGATTGCTATTTTTTTGGATGTTTATTCTTCGTCTTTTCTTCAACATAGGAGGCAGCAGCACTAGCGGCAGCAGAAGTTGCTTTCATGCTGCAAGCAGGGCAACATAGGGGCTTGCATGTAACAATAGCACCAGGACCTGCACAGGCAGCAGAACCTTCAGCAAACCCAACTACCCATGTTGCAACACCAACTGGCCAGGTCACAGCTCCTCCTCCGGAGCTAGTATAAATGGCTTTGCTCAGCTGGCAAGTTAAAACGTTGTTGCTGATAATGGCACTGTACTTTGTAAGTTGCACAAGCTAAAAGAAGAGAGGTTCTTTTTTCCCTTTCGATGTATTAGTTGTATATCTTAGCCCTGGCAAATTTGGAGTGATGCAGAGGCTGAAATTGTTCCCTTTTGTTCAATATTTACATTAATGCTTGAACATGTAAAAAAACCATAGCAGCTAACTTATCTGCTTTGAATTTGAAGATACCATATCTTCACATCATGTACATTGTTTATTCTTATCGATATGGTTTACTGCTCCATCCCACTTCATTAGTATTTACATTGCTTGCTATGATTAAGTAATGTTTGGGCACTTTGCTGGTATCTCTAATTTGAGCTGGATCTCTTTTGTTTATATACCTGCTGGTTAATGTCTATAAATTTAGCGTTGTATATCTCAACTACCCTCGCAAGGCATGCGTGAGGCTTTGTGCACACCACCCTCTCCAGTCCCCAATTGTGGGATTACACTAATTTTTTTGTTGTATATCTCAGTTCTTACAGCTACTTATTTCTACGCTGATCGAACCAGCTTAAGATTGTTCTCTTGATCATATTTATCTTATGAAATAATTTTCCTGTTTTCTGAAGTTGGAGAGAACCTTATTAATATGCGAGGAACAAATTCTTTCATGGGATTGAGACAACACATACCAACGGGCAAGATGAAGAGGAACAAATTCTGAATCTGAGAATAAGAAAAAGGAAAAAGAAAAAGTGAAGAAGAAGATGGTCCACATGGGTTAGCAAGAAAAATAAAGAAGGAAAAGAGTAATATGCTTGACAAGGTCCAAGAATTTTGAATGGAGGGAAATTTGCACAAATCTAAATTAAAGATGAGAGCAAAGAAAAGCATAAAGGGAAACTCATTAAGCACAAGGAACCAAGACTGCCATTTTTGTTTTTTTCAGATTGGAATTGTAGAATCTAAAGTAGAATTTGGCATAAAGCAACTCCTTGGATTTATATTTGTCCAAGAGGCTTCTATTCTTCACATTCTCCAATACTCTCTACTTTATCTGGCTTTCTTGCAACTGTTGCAATCTCAGCTTTGGCCTCATTTAATCAACTTCTAACTGAATGAGGGAAGTTGTATTGAAGTGAATAAAGTTCAGTGATCATACACGAAATTAGTCATTTATTCTTGCAACAGATGTGATAAAAACTGCTGTAAAACAAAGCCAATATCAATTCCCTGAGGTTAAAAAACAGGTGATTATAATTAGATGACTTGGCAGCTGAGTTGGAATAAAGTTCAATAAGACCCACTGGTCTGGTCATTATTTGGTCCAAAAGGGCAAAGAATGAAAGGGATGTAGGGAACAAAATGTATAGATTCTTGGCCCAAAGAATGGTGTTCCAACTTCACTTTTATTCAAACCTGTCAGTGTCTTGTACAACAGCCTTATATTGCTTGCAGCATTTGGCAGGCTTATGATTGAAGTGAATCTTAAACTTCTATAGATGGTTTGTCTTGGGACCCTCCCCTGCTTTACTGTTAACTTTATTCTTGCAAATCCCATAAAAGATGAAACACAAGGGCACTTGGTGTTGGATATGCAGAGTATAGCCACAGACAAATCTCTCATTTTCTCATCATAGTCTTGGCCAAGAAAACACTTTTGTTCCTTCTGTTGGAACCAAGTTCAGAAAAATGTTGTGTCCTTCCTGTAGGGTGATGGTCTTAATTCTTTGTATCGGGTTCTTGTCAACTCAGCCAGAGAGAGTTTCTGCTCTGAGAAGTATAGATCTTGCTCTCAGATGGGGAGAAGACAACTTATTTCATCTGAGAAGTTCTCGGATTCTAAAGGCTGCTGTCGTGCAGGACCTGCAAACACAGCTCAATATAGCACCTGCACCTTCGATGACCTTTGATCCAAATCAATCAAACAAAAGAAGAGTGAAAAGAGGATCAGATCCAATCCATAATAAATGTTGATAGTGAGTCCAAAGCAAGTGTGCAGGGATGACCGTTTCAAGATTCATGAAGACAGGGGAAAACAGCTGCTTTCTTTTGCACTTTTCTAAGAGAAACTTGAGGATGGTGGGAAATTCTGCGTCCTCAGACGCTTTTATTAGGTTTGTGACACTGATCACTATCATTTGTTTGAGTAGCAGTCTTTACTGAAAGCAGCAACTTCATGTGTTATGTAAAGATAGAACAACAGAAAGACACTAGGATTTTAATGCTCGTTGTCATACACAAAAGATTTGTTTTACTATTTTCTGACCATATAGAGAGCATGTTATCTTTGAACACCAGTACTTGTTGCATGTACGATGAAATGAAATTTTCTCGCTGTTGACTGCAATCTTCTGACTCAAAACTTCCTGTTAATAGTTTTCTTTTACTGATACATGTTATAGTTGAACAGAGTATCATGCTTCCCCCCTTATGTCAGTGATAAATCCTGGTGGTTAAAAAGAAGCCTAGTTATAAGGCAGGAGAGTGGTACACACTTGCAATCATAAATGAAATGAATTTACAAATTGTTTTGAAAATTGGTTACAGCAAAAACATTTTCATACCGTAAGATAGAGAATCCAGCTCAATCTGGCATCTGATCTCCTAGAAGTAGAGGATGATTGATTCAAATTTCACATAAATAATCACGAACGCTGTGACCTGTGGTATCTGTTGTTACGGTGATCCTTCAGCTGTATATGTGACACCTTCCTTGAAACTGCCTGCCAAATCATATCCACTGCATCATTAGTTTGGGATGGATATTGATATTCAAAATGTTTGCTGACCACCTTTAGCCTTTCCCACATTTTGGTCCACTGATCTTCCTTCATTCCTCTAAGAAAGTTCAGAAGGTACCCCTTCTTTACAGCATCAGATGAATGGACAAACACACAAAACTCCGAGTAATCAAGAACATCTTCGAATGGAAGCTCAATATCATCGCTAATTATTACCGGAACACAGTGCCTAGCAATGGCATCAAAGAGACGATTTGAAGATGGAGTGTCTCCAGCAATATTCAGGCAGAATTTGGACGAGGACATTCCTTTTCCAGCATCCCTAACACCATGCGCTTGGATACTTCCAAATGTGAAGTGTACATCTTTTTCATCTTTGAGAAGGTAGTATAATTCCAGACGAATCTCTCCACCCTGGTATTAAATGAGCAACATAGAGATATATCACTTCAATCTTACTGCATACCAATCAATGTCCTATTTTCGAGCTTCAAATGACATAAACAGGGAATTTTCAGTTTTTTAGATAACATTTTTACAATCAACATAAGGGGCCATTAAATCATCCTAAACATCGTACATTTCGTTAGCTTCAGTTTTCCATTTCTTTTTTGTCCATAATAACAATACCAACCGCACTCAACCTGGTTTTTCTCTATTACATTTCTCTTTGGATATCTTAGAAGGAAATGGGATCTTTTATGTCCTTTTGATACCTAAATGAAGAACTTATGAATGCTGGATAAGGTTCGGAATTCCACTAGATATACCATACTTGAAGAAAAAGATGGAGGGACTTCAAGAAATAGGTTCACTTCTGTTTTAGAATGCGTATGTTGTATATTCCAATCTTACAGTTCAGAAAAAATGAATATATTGAGGTGGCAGGTCAGAGAATATAATTGTGCATGCTATAGGTTAAAAGACTTGATCAGCGTACAAAGGGAAAACCCAAGTCGATCACTTCAGTTATCACAGGGAACAAGAACATGATACTAGATCTAGTCCACCCATAAGGGGAGCTTATTGGTTTATCAACCCATTAGTTAATCCTCCACTTTGACCCTGAAACAATTGCCTATAAATACACCATTACGTGTGTTGGAAAAATATGGCTAGGCTTTGTAAATTCTCTACTTCTTCTAAGAAGGTAAATAACCGGTGGAAACCAAGGGGATCTTCCATTTTGTGATAATTCTTACTGACCGGTACTTCATATCAGTTGAAAGAAATTTGCTCCCGTAAGGAGAAACACATGTACATAAGTCTTCTAAACTGGTGTTTACAGTGATCCCTTCAAGTACAAAACAGTCAAAAAATATGCATTTTATGGTCTGAAAAGAAAAGGCTGTGGCTATGTAACGACTATGTACCATTCATTCACACCATTATTTGTGAGCAAACATTGGTTGAAATTACTTCCGATAACAAACAGCAACTACACCTCAATTCCAAGTTAGTTGAATTCAGTTATAGAAATCTCCACTTCTTCCATTTGGACCCATTTCATTACAAAGACATGAGAAAACTTCATCTAGCTCTCATGGTCAAGTTTCACTGCCACTAACTACTTGGGGCATCACAACCTAGTGTAGGTTAATTTATAGTTAGATTAAAGCATAACTTTAATATCATGGGAAATAGCAATATCATTAAAAACTTAGTTAACTCATCAATTGCAGGTAAAAGCAGTTGTGAAACTTACATCTTTTCTAAAGATTGCCCCTTGGAAGTAAACTAATGTATCTCGTTGTCTGAATGAGGGCGAGCTGTCAGCACCTATTGTCTGGACCATATGTTTGTAAGGAGCAACCACATCCTTTTCAATGTTTGCTATTTCGGCTCCATACCTTCCAAAATCTGCAAGTACAAACATGGCGGAACCAAGCTTCTCTCTTGCATCCAACATACTATTAGGGTGGTGAGCTATGATCAGATGATCCTTTCCGCCCCTTTGCTTCCACTCGTCTCTACCTTTTAAAAATTCCACCAGTTTATCCTGCAGCACTCTATTGAGACTGATTTTCTTCTTCCCTAGTACCTTAGAATGCCTGTTGTAACTCAACGACGAAAAGAAGGGCACAAAGATTACATCTGCTTCACTCGAATTTGATACTCTGACAGCATTGCAAGGTCCATTAATATTTGGGGTATTTGAGGATAGAAGGTCAAGAGTAAGCCAATATTCAATGCTGTGCTGTAAATTTAAGCCCCCAGGGTACGAGGGTATTTGGCTCGGGTTACTAACACTAGGCCATGTTTCATCCTTACTTCCTTTCCAACCTAATAGCCCAAAGTGAAATACAGGAGGTAAATCATACATATACACTCTAAGAAGAGCTTGTTCTGGACCACAAGATTTCCCAATTCCTAATCCACCGGAATCGTTGCTGAAACTGGAAGTTTCATAAGCCAACTCTTGGGTTTTCAGTATTTGTTCATGTGAAGTTTCAGCAGGCAAGAAAGCATCTTTAGATTCCCCACTACTTGAGGTCAAGTAAACTGAAGTATCATTAACAAGAACTAAACTAAAAACTGATTTGGGCATAAAAGAATGGTCAGCAAATTGAAAAAGGGAAAGTGAAGAAACTATCAAAAGGAAAACAGAAATGGCTATTAGACAGAACAGAAATCTTGAAGGTAGCATGCTTTTATCAGGAATCGAACACATTGTGGAGAATAATTTATCCACAAAACCAGAATAATCCCTTCTCAAGAACTTTCAGATACGTGCATAAGTTGGTAAACCGCGAATTTCAGCCCCAATTTAGCTTTTTAATTTATTGAAGTTTGATTCTTCTACTGCAAATCCCTGCTCTTACACTTCAGAGGAAACAAATACTCCTATTTACCTGCAAATATCAAAGATAAAACAGAACAAAAGAAGCTGAAATTCCAAGAAAAAATAAGGCACATATAAACACAACTATGTCAGCTGAAGAAACAGAATCCAATCTTTCTCATTTGGGTCATCAAGAACACAAAAATAGACTTGGAGTATTCAAAATCCAATCTTTCTCAGTTTTGGGTCATCAAGAGCACAAAGACAAAAACAAAAGGAAAACAAAAAATAGACTGGAGTAATCAAAATCCAATCTTTTTCATATTTGGGAATTGGGTCATCAAGAACACAAAGGCAAAAGAAAAGGAAAAACAAAAAAAATAGATTAGAGAATTCAAAATCCAATCTTTTTCATATTTGAGTCATCAAGATTAATTAAAGTTGAAGAAAGGGTGGAAAAGAGCACAAAGAGTGCTAAAAGTAGAAAGATGAGTATAGATACCTGATAAAGCTCTGAATTAGTGCTTAGACATGTAACATTGTTGGTCCTGATGAAACCTAATTCCATAGTAATAGTATAACAGTTACTGGACTTGGCTATATTTTAGTATATAGGAGTATTTCCTAAGTTTCCTTTAATTCCATTACATTTAATTTAGTACTAATATTTTCCCCCTTTAGTCAATGCCCATATATGCAACCTCTACAAATCACTAAACTTTAGCTGGTGGAGAAGACAGTCGGTGGAGAACTTTTCTACGGTCCAATAGGGCAAATATTTAAATTGTTCGCTATATAGCCTATAAACCAATAAAACATAACACAAGATTTCGAATAACTATTTTTGTATATTCAAATGACAAGAGGACAAGAAATTTAATTTTTTCGAATAAAATAAACATGATTTTTTTGTTTTTTTTTTCCCGTTGATCTACTGTGTCAAAAATTATGATCGAAACAGTTTTTTGATAGTCCAATGGGGGTGTACATAGAAGTATTTGCTTTGCTTTTCGTCTGTGCACACTTATCTTTGAGATTTGAGAAGCCTTCTAATATTATTAGGATATGATCATGCGTAAATTTGTCAGTAATTTTTTTTTCGATATTTAAATATATCATACTCTATTAAAATATCTAAATATATAATAAAATATTCTTATTTAACACTTTTTATCTATAAAAGATTTTGAGGTCCTGATTTAAACTGGAGAATCGGTCAAAGAGCTCTCATATCGGGCAACGCATAAATATTCTGCCAAAAAGAGCAATACCTACACAGAGTGAAAGTAACACTTTTAACACAAACGTAAAAAAGTCATTCAACTAGTAATTTATTTTTAATTGGGGGTGGCCGGGTGGGGGAAGGGGATATGGACATATGGTGGATGGGATTACAACATGAGAATCTAACCCATAAACAAGGTGGACCAACCAGTTAAACTACTAAGATTATCCCGTCATACAACTAACGACCTCTTGATTCAGACAAAATAATACCAGTAGTAGAAGTAACAGGAACAAGAAGACCAACAAACAACAATATCAATTAAACTTGGGGCGACAAATTAGAGTAGCAATTTGGTAAAAAAATTAAGGGCATTTGCTTAAAGCTAGCTATTTATAAACTATGGATCAATACATGTTTGTTGTACTCATGTTCATTAAAAGCCAATACATGTATCTACAAATAGGAATCCAAGAGCAGCCTAACCTCCAAAACAAAGAGAAAAATAGAACTCAAACCCCAAAAAGGAACGATTTTTCCAATAGATTAACTACCTTTTGGTCATATACTCATATTAGAAGAAGCATTACAATTTACTACCTAACTTCTCCTCCTCTTCTTCCTTTGATGAACATCATCTGATTCACTTGATCTGAAAACACGCTTGTCTTCCTGCGAGATAAGCCTAGGCATGTTCTTCAAATAGTCTCGTAGATTTTCAGTTATCCCACCTAAACCAATGGATGTGAAGAAATTGATAGCAAACCTCGTATTTTTGGGACTATCCTTTGTAAATATCGACTCAAACGACTCTTGCATAGAGGGGTCACTAAGACGATCATTCAATGTATTGATGCCAAGTTGCCCTGACAACTCCTGGAATAAGATTTTGATGAATATACGCGAAGAAGATGTTGTGTCCTCTTCTGTCAATCTTAAATAAGCCAAAACATGCCAAGGCAATGCATCAGTACCAAATAAATGAGCAAAAAACTTGGCTACATTACGCAGTTTATTAGTTTCAAGTCGATGGATCATTGAGTATTGTTGCACGAATGAGTTCTCGAAATTCTTCTGGTGAACTTTGTTGATCATACATAACCGCTGCCCCAAAAGTGCATAGTAATGGAGAAAAGTCCTCTCCTGACTACAACATTCTAATAACATTATGCATAACTCCATCTCCTGACCTGGCTCTAGCCTGATTTTCAACAGCTTATGCCCTGCTTCTTCAAAATCAGCACTTGACATAATAGTTAAGTAAATCGTCCTTCGAAGATTGATCAAGTTTGTCTCTGTCTCATCTTCAATTTTCATCTCTTCCTCTGATTCATCATCATCCTCAGATTCTTCATCCTGATCACCACCTCCTAGAATCCTCTTTTGTAATTCTTCATACTTATTTTCATTTTCAACAAAATTAAGATCCGGCTTGAAAACATCTAATTCAATTTGCGGGTCTACCTTGTCTCCAAGAGAGATTTCATGTGTTAATTGATCTTCCTCCTCAACAAGGTCAAGTTCCGGAGGAACAGATGGCTGAAACTTGTGTTTTCGCAATGCAAAAAGGTCTTCAATTAAGAACTGAACCCTTTTATCTACTTCCCCTTCATGAAGTATTCCTCGAAATCGCTCAAAAACACCGTGCAACCCTAAGGGACACAGATCCTGAAGCATCGAACCACATTCCTTAACGAAATCAACAGCAACATCAACACTATCATCGGTAGGTTTATCGAGTAAAAGTGTAACTAACTCCAAAGCTATAAGTTCATGAACAACTTGCTGATTAACAAGATGAGCAATAAACTTTACAGTTGCTAACACCTGAGGTTTATTATTATTGTTATAAGCTCTTTGCAATTGCAGACTGATCCTCTTACACAAAAGTTCACCAATTTGTGGGAATTTCGTGTTAATAACAGCAACCAATGCTGCAAAAACATCGGTGAAAATAGGAGAATTCAATTGTGATTTCATAATTGATCTGCAAAACAAGCCCCTACCACGGATTAAACTCTCCCCAAATAATTCGGGAATGATGTATTTTATGTTGGCTTTATTGATTTTATTGAGCAGTCCATTGATGCTCTTTTTTAGAGCAATCCAACTCTTCTTTTGGTACTCTACGCTTTCTTCCATTGCACAAAAAAAAGAAGAGAGATTTACAAAGAAAATTTATATGGAAAGTGAGAGAGTTGTCGCCTTTTATAATTGTGTGTTGGTATTATTTGCCCTCAATTTCTTACCATAAATAGTTTTCTTTTTAGAAACAAATTTAGCATTCGCTAGCCTTTTTCTTGTAGGAATTAAGATTAACTAATACTTTTCTGGTAGAAAAAAATTTAAAACTCTATAAATAGAGACTTGCTAAATACTCTAGTCAAATACCATAATATATGAAATACTACATAATTGTGAAGAATATTTATTATATACCAAAATTCAGATGATAAAGATTGATCTTATATTCTTATTGAATTAAAATTTCTCCAGATGGACGAATCCTTTTTGACCAAGTACAATTAAGCAACTAGAAAATGTTCTTTTACTAAAAATTAGTTTTAACTCGAGAAAATAAAAAAACACATGGAATGTGAGGAAACTATAGCAACAAGAATCATAGTAGGAACCAAACAATGTGCCTATCTAAATGGTTTGTTACTGAATTATGTTCAATTTTGATTGCTTTCCTTTTTCTTTTTTAATGAATGTACTACAGTTTCATATAAATAATTCACAAATATTTTACCAATCAAATTTTCCTACATCACTTTCTACTCCGTCTAAAAGGCAGGCACTTTCTTCCCAAAAATGCAAGTTCCATCATCTGAACTGTCACAAATTCCCGTCTATAACTAATATGGTAAAAGTTTCGTTAGTGCTGGGCATTCGATAATTTGGTTTGGTTTCGAGTTTTTTTTTTGATTTTTTCGATTTTCGGTTTTTGGTTCTTGTACAACGTGTACCGAACACCGAACCGAATTATTTCGGTTCGATTTTTGTTAGTTCGATTTTTTTTCATGGGCCTGCTTAATGGGCTTTTAAAATTTTACAATTTTTTTGTTTGATTTTTCAGCTTAATGGGCTAAAAATAGTTACATTGCTATGTCATATCAGCTGCAATATTTTGTAAATAACACCAAAAAAAAATACCATAAGTCCAATCTGTCAATCTGCCATTAGACATTAACACCAAAGAAGCTCACATCAAAAGTCAGAACGAAGTGCCATACTGCCAATCTTCCTTTAGGCATTAACACAACAAATTTTTAATTCTCAATTTTACGAGAACACACAAATTTTTAATTAACAATGTCACTAAAACAAAAGTGCATTGTAATTAATGTCTTCACAAATACAATGATCAATACCTGATTGTGGTCGCCGGTCTGCCGATGGTGGTTGCCGGTCAACTGCTAGGTGATGCTGGTTGTTGGCTCGCTACTGCGTGATGAATGTTGCCTGTGTGGTGCGTGCTGACCTGCTGCGTTCTGGTCTGTCGGTCGTTGCTAATCGGCCGGTCGCCGGAAGACGTGGGAAGTACCGAAGGGCGAAGTGAAAAAGAGTCAAAGATTGAAGACTGATGTGCAGCTGAGGGCTGAGGCGTGAGGGCTGCTATGCTAAGAAAAGCTGAAAAGCTAAAGTTGGACCTACTTTTACCTATTTTTTATTTAATATTAATAAAAAATTAATAATATTATAAATATAGTATAATATATTTTGGTACACCGAAATACTGAATTATGCAAAATTACATATCGAAGTATCGAAAAATACAAAAATATATATCGAAAACCGAAATACCGAAATAATTCAGTTCGATTCGATATTTTGGTTTTTCGGTGTTTATGCCTAACCCTAAGTTTCGTTATATTGCAACAATGAAAAATTATAAACACAAATAATTGTGTGCGCGCTCGTAATTCCTAATTTGAATAGGTTTAGGAATTCCTTTTACTATTTTGGAAATTTAAATTTTGATATAGAATTAGGAAATTAATGGGTCTAGGTTCAATGTCATAGTCTTGTTAAATTGAAACTAGTAGTGATTTTGTTGTCCAAATTATTACTGTTTAAAAAAAAATGCCTTACTTTTTCTTTTTTAAAAGTGATTTTTTTCCTTTTCTGACAACATGTTAATATTAGATTTTCAAATAGCATATTGAAGATCATAAAATTAAAGGTCATTTTGATATAATTTTAATTTAGGACTACAAAATTTTAGAAATTTTATTTTATTTTTTTAACTCCATATTAAATTAAATTAGATTATTTTTTTTGGGAAAAAGGGCAAATATACCCCCAAATTATCGTAAATAGTATGTAGATAACCTTTGTCATACTTTTGAGACATTGGTGCTCCTGACGTCTAAAAACTAGAGTATATATATGCCTTTCACTCTAACGAAAGATTGAATAGGGACACGTGACACAATTTTATCCATCCATTCGGTATTTAATAAATGTCGGATTGATGGATAAGATTATGACACGTGTATGTCCGTTCGCATAAAGGATATATATGCTCTAATTTTTGGACGACAGAGACACCAATGTGCCAAAAGTACGACTGAGGTATCTGCATATCATTTACGATAATTTGGGATATATTTGTCTTTTTTCCTTTTTAAAAAAATAAAAGGACAGGGAGTATCTTTTATGAAGTGTCGGTTGTGTCCGTTATGTTCAGTATTTTTATATTTTTTAATTTTCAATCTTCAAAACAACATGATCATGATCTCACTTTTGGGTTTCGGACAACCCATTGAGTAATTGTAAAAGGAAATGACATTTATTCTTCGATTCATTGAGCACTATCTTCTTTAATAATGTCAAACAAATTGAAATGAAGCATCTAATTTATTTTACACTACCAACTTTCAAAATTCATTTTTTTTATTTTTTGAAAACTCATATCCAGTTTTCACCCGCAAAATTTACCAGCAAATGACCGGTCTTTCGTACTAAAGTTTAGACAAAACTTAAAAGAGGGAAACTTGTAAATATTTAGACCAATTTTTTTAACAAATATAGTTGAATAAACACAATATATACGGACTATGGTCGTATAGTAGCAATGGATTGAAGATGTTGAATATTTGCTGCAGGTACACATTGTACATGGCGATTTCCCAATAAAGAAGGAAGAAACAAAAACATTCTTTGATGATGCTTTTGTAATTAGCAGGAAAGTTAAAGAGTAAAAAACATGACAATAAACGAAAAGACGAATCTGGACAAGATATTTTTGTTATATTAGAAAAGAGTAACATAACAATAGACCAACAGAAGAATTGGTCAAAGAGCTCTCATATCGGGCGGGCAATACAAAAGTATTCTGCCCAAAGGAGCAAATACATACAGAAAAGTAAAAAAGGTCATACAACTAATGACCTCTTAATTCAGATAATAAAATAATAGTAGTAGTAGTAATAGGATGAAGAAGAGATCAACAATTAAACTTGGGTAATAAATTAGATGTTAAAAAATTAAGGGCATTTTGGTCCTCCTTCTTTGGTCTTCCAGTTGTTGTAGCAAGGGCAAACACCTTTGTTTCCATAGAAACCAGGAGGAACACATAGGCATGTCTTGCAGCATTTCTGGCAAAAGAACATGCATGGCTTGTGATACTGTGTCTTGCTACATCTTCTTGTACATTGTGGCAGGCATTCTGTTGTTCAACAATGTTTTATTAGTAACTTGTTATTCCCTTTTCCTAACTTACGTGTTACACTTTTCTTTTTAGTACCCGTCAAAAAATTATTACCTTCCCAATAATTTTAAATTAAATTAATAGAATAATTTATAACCACACAATTGATCAACAACATTTTAAAAAAAACACATAAATTTTACGGTAATAATGTTAAAATTGACCGGTCAAATATAGCAGAGCAAAGCACAGGTGGTGGTTCTTGGAATTAGTTAAATTTGACAAATTTGTAAGGAAACAGAGCTATTTTCTGGAATTCGAGCCTATTGTGGGGCTAAACTTTAGCAGTTAGGTAGGTTGCAGCTAAAACAAGGTATGGTAAATATGTAAATAACGATAATTTAGTAAAATTACTTTAGTGAAAAAGATAATAAATTAAGATAAAAATGAAAATAACGATAATTTAGTAAAATTAATTTTTTTTATTAAGAGATATTAGAAAAAACATGATAAATAAAATGGATCGGGTATGAGAAATCCACAGTTCTCCACTTTTCCTTACTGCAACCCATAATATTTAAGTGTTCGAGTACTGGAACATTTAACTCAATCGGAGGCTATTAATCACTTAATTAATAACCGTAGTTAAGCATCTGTTAACAATATTATGGAGTTGCTGATTTTTTTTAATTCTGAGAACAAATTGTAAATATTCCACCCAGACAAAGATTCCTGACACTAAACATCTCAATATTTTAATAATCTTAGGCTCAAATTGAGTTCTTTATTTTGTTAAACAAATGTAAAGATATGAGACAGAAAACTTACGTGTTGGCTTCAAGCTCCCTGGACCATACCTTGACTGAAATAATAAGCAAATTTGTTAGAATAAAAGAAATAAAGTCGAGAAAATCTTAGTAACTCAGTTGATTGATTATCTTAACAAGTGAGTTTCGATTCCCCACATTATAATTCGTTCCCCATTTCCCCAAATAATTGAGAAAAAATAAACTTACACGATCAAGGTGGTACTGGGCATCAGCAGCTAGAGCAGTGGTTGCAACCATGGAAATGGCAATAAGGGCCAAAAGGAAAAATGAAACAAGCTTCGCCATTGCTGATTTTGCTTCACAGAAAGTAAAAGAAAAGAGAGGTTTTTTTTGTGAAGTGTGATGAAAAGTGTTGAGGAGTTTGGAGTATAAATAGAGTCCCTTTAGTGTTGATGGGATCAATTTATTATTTTAGTAAAAGATTTTATCTGAATTTAGAGTAGTCTTCCTATTATGCCCTTTAATGGGGGACATTTCTCACTTTATGTCGATGTGTTCTGTTTTTGTTTACTACATGGACTTTTAACTCTTTTCAAGCATTGAGCTTCTAACCACACTTCTGGGCCAATAACTTTCATATCTCCCAATAACCAGAAAAGTTTGACGGAATGGTTAGGACTTCTTCATTTTCAATTAGACTTTAAATTTGAGTCTCTTTGAATACAAAATTATTTTTGTTTAGAAATATTTTACTTTCAATAAGAAATTAATCAAATTCTAATATAAATATCAAACATGAAAAATTAAAAAGAACTTTTAAAGAAAAACCGCCATCTCCCCACTTTACCAATACGTGCCTTGCAATTTGTAAGATTGTATCCCTCCAACAAGTTGGTCTGTTACACTAAAAGTGAGCCCAATACTTCTCTTATAACAGTAGCGTCGGCATCAATTTAAGTGCACTTTGACTATTTCATCAAGTATATTAATTATGTGAAGGTATAAATAAATTTTAGAATGACACACTATATATATTTCCCCTCTTATGGGATCTGACCTCTAATTTTGCTTTCATCCTACTTCATTGATCGATCAATCGTCCGTACCCATTGTGTTCTTAATTCCAGTAGTATATGTTTACAGCAGTTTTTAGTTTTTTTTTTTTTTTATAATTAAAAAGGATTATTAGTAGGTAAAGATGTTAGTGTAGTTTTTATTTTCTCTTTTATATGTAGGTGTTGATTTGATGCTTTAATTAGATGTAGGAATTAAATCACATATATTTGAGGCAAGGTTCATTAAGGAATAGTAATAAATAAATTTGAAAGTGCCGGTGCATAAAAATATAGCACTCCCATATGGGATGGTAGTTACAGAATCCAGACAACAGTCCAAGCACATGCAAGAGAATAGAGATATCAAAGAATGGATGAGAATTATTGCCTTAAAATATTACAATTGGAATAAATAAATAAATCATTTATTCATTTTGACATTTACAGAGGAGAGGCGGATCTAGATCGAGTTCAAAATGAAAATATATAATAGATCAATCACATAAATATTCTTCTTATTAGCTTTAAATTATGTATTCGCTCATTTTATCTTACGAGTTCAATAATTTTTACTCAATTTTTTTTGTCATTATTTCTTGAAATTTCAAATTCTAAATTCGCGTGTATATTTGAGGCTTAGCTTTTTGATAGAAAGGCAGAAAATCACATGGGTTGAAAGTTAGTGGTCTTATCATGAAGATGATGAATTAATGAAAAGCATGGATTGGATTTGGGAAAATGAAGATGTGAAATGAAACAAATAAAGAAAAGAAAAAAGAAGGTGATCTAGCACCATTGAATGGGATATGTAAGTTGTAGAGAGAGAAAATAAAAGAGGGGGGCATAGCATGTGCAAGCATTTTGGGATCACATGAGCAAAAGATAAAACAAAGATGAGGTGAGCTGAGGAAACATTATTTCCGCACTGTGCGCTGTAATCAATTATTTCTACCTCCACATGCATCTCTATTTTTCATTCCGCATTATACATAAACATATCATTTAACTTAGTCCCGATCTACCATCATCTTGCTCTCGAATTTTGATTATACACAAGTAAACACTTAAATTTTTATAAAATTAAATAAGTAAACAAACATATTCTACGTGATATAATACAAACAAATTGCCTCGTAGATGACATGTATCAATTAATTTAACTTTATATAAATTTAAATATTTACTTATATACATTTCACATAATTTTAGAGCATTTTTTATTCCTTTCCCTTCCTTTTAAGAAAGGAAAACACTTTTTATCACTTCTTTTTAAGTCACCAGCAAAGTTACATGCTTTTAACAAGTAATTCATTTGCAACAATATTATGTACTTCATCTGTCCCTAATTATTTATCTATTTTTTATATAGTTATCTCTAATTACTTGTTTATTTTGATATATTAAGAATGGACAACTTTTTTTACCTATTAAATCCTTAATTAAATGATTAATTACTTTGAAAAATATAGAATTTTTCATCCAATTCAAAATTAATAGGGTATGGTAAACTCACTATGTCATTAATTATTTTCTTAATTGGTGTGTCAATTCAAAAGTGGATAAGTAATTAGGGACAGAGGGAGTATATAATAGGCGCTTTATTTTAGTTTGTGCGACAAAATTTTCTTTTTTATTTTGTTTAAAAACGAATGATATACTTTTTAAACTTTAAATTATTCATCTTACATTTTTCATATTTTTCTTAATAATTTTTTTTATAACCATATAGTAATTGTTATGATATGTTTTAGACAATAAATTTTAAAAATCTTATTTCTTTTTTAGTCGAATTATGTCACATAATGGAATGTAATAGTAGATTTAAATTATATGTATTCATGGTATAAAAATTAGACTTGTGTATCTTAACATGCAACTTAGTTACCAGTTTTTTAGATTAATAATAAAGTGTTATAATAAAAAAAAATTGCCCATTATTATCGTTCATAAGTTCTTTAAACTGTCATGTAAATATATTGGGAAAAAGGATAAATATATTCCGAACTATCGTTGATGGTATGCAGATACCATCCGTCACACTTTTGGACATTGGTGCCCCTGTCGTAAAAATACTAGAACATATATGCCCTTCACTCTAACGAAAAACTAAATAGGGACACGTAGCGCAATCTTATCTGTCGATCTGATATTTATTAAATATTGAATCGATGGATAAGATTATGACACGTGTATGTCCGTTATTATAAAAGGTATATATACTTTAATTTTTGGACGGCAGGAACACCAATATCCCAAAAATATGACGAATGGTATCTACATATCATTTACGATAATTCAGATATATTCGTCCTTCTTCCCAAATATATTTGCTATAAATTGACTATACATATAAGACTCGCCACCTTTATATTTTAATATACACATTTTAAAATTATTATTTTTAGTATACACTTTTCCTTGACCACTTTGCTTTTCTTTTTTTTCCTTTTCCCCTTTTTTTAGAACGCTGAAATTCAGTTGGAAATGCATCACACTGCAATTTGAATTTAATGTTGTTTGATGAGCAGGTAAGAATAATGAATTATAAAATCTTTAATTATTACTCCTTTTATTCCAATTTTCCGTGCCAAATTTTTCTTTTTCATCAATTCAAAAGAAATGCTAATTGTAAAAGAATATATGTCCAATAATTACGCATAAATTGTGATAGCGGAAATATATTATTAGAAATAGAAGTCCATTAGATCGGAGAACGATATTACAAGTTACAACTTGTTTGGAATTGATTTGGGACAGGTATAATTTTAGCAACTAGGAATATATCTAATCTTAAAAGCTTAATTAAGTTAATATGAAGTTGGATAAAGACACAAAGAGAGTCAGCCAGCCTTTGATGCAATTATTCACTAGCACCAGACTAAAAAGCTGTAGCATATATAAACACTTTTACGTAATTTATTATGCTTATGTTACACTTAATAATATAGTTATATAGTCATCCAAAAAATAATGACATTTTAATACAGTAAAATATATGTACTTTTTTTAGAAAATAATGAGCATGGCTAATTAGAGCCGTCAATATGGGCTAGGCCCGTTGGGCCGGCCTGGCCTAACCCGGGATTTAATAGGGCTGGGCTAAGATTTTTGGAGCCCATTTAAGAAAAAGGCTTTTTAGCCCGGCCTGAATAAGCATGCTGATTTGTGGGGCTTGAGAAATATAGGTAGGGCCGTCCCGTGGGCCAAATAAAAATAATTAAAAAAATAT